>JAJHUR010082081.1:0-10352 GCA_027495735.1 Lutjanus campechanus
CAGTGCGGGAAAAAGTCATAACTGCAGTATAAAGTTTCCATTCTGACAATTTGCATCCGGCTTTTAAGATGACACGTGATCCCATAATCCAGTCTTAAACAATCGTTCCCAGCACCGCTGGTCCTGGGAAACGCGTATGCACACAAACACACCCAACATACACAGTACAGATATAATTTTAATTATCTTTAGAATAGCAATGTATATCAACTTGGCCATACACTGTATGATTTTGAAAATGTTGAATTCCAACTCATACTGTATGAAACGCTGCATCTCTAGTTCCTTTGCAAGCAATAATGCGAGCAAGGCTAAAATGTGCTGCCTTGATCATCCGTGCCAACCTGGGTACTGGACCTTGGATTCATAGATGACCAGGAAGGCTCTGCTTCAACTGTGCGAGAGCCTTTTTCATCATTGTTTCTTTCTCCTTTGCTTCTTACTGTTAAGGGACCCTCCAACTGTGCAAAGACAAGTTATCAGAATCATTGGCACACACGTTTGCAAACAGTCATCTGAGGGGTGTTAAAATTGGTGTTTGTCAGGGGACCTCAACAGCCAAAAACAAACAAATTCAGGGGCCTTTTCAATCCGTGGGCAGCACCATCCAGGCCACAGACAATATGTTAGACACAAGCCAGCATGAAGGCCATCTGACTGAGAGTAGAGTTGCTGCTCTTAGTCCTGCATGAAGCTGCACAGCAAAGACACTTTACTGTTTTCTGTTATTCATTAAATTAGTGGTCATAGCAAAGTGTACATTTTTATACCTCCACACCAGCAACAGCCATGGCCACACACTTTATGTTTTCAGGTTGTCTGTCCGTCCCAGATTTTGGTTGTTGGGGTCACTGTGACCTCATGTCCATCCCATTCAGGCGAATGCATTATCTCAAAGAATACTTTTCTTCAAATTTGGCACAGACGTCCACTTGGACTCGAGAATGAAATGATAAGAATTTTGGGGTCACTGTGATCTCACATTCTAGTGGATGCAATATCTCAAGTACACCTGAACATAATTTCTTCAAACTTAGTACAAATGTCCACTTTAACATCAATGTGGCCTCACAAAACCTCTGTAGTCCCCTGTAAAAATTGTCTCTTAAGTGAAGACAGCATGTTTCTCACTGGAAATTATTCCCTGGAATCATACATGTCAATATAGTGATAACTTATTTTATTGAATTCACTTCAAAGTCTTCACTGCATATATTATAGTATAAAAGCTGGCGGTAATTCTAGTCACCTTCTTTTATAACAAGTCATATTCATGCAATTTTGTGGGGCTTCAAAGTTTTCTTTGTATGTAATGTAATTGTTTCATGCTCATTTTTCTGAGAAACAAAATCCTGTGAATTCAGGTATGATTATGATTTTTGGTCATTTCTATGATGACCTTTAAGTCACCGACCGACAGTGTGCTGCATTGGGGATTTTAATTACACTTTTCCACATAATTATGGTCCCCCATAATCCTAATTTGATAGCTTTTGTGAGCAACACGCTCAGGCAGAAGGTTATAATTTGTGGCTGCCTGCCATCTGAGCTCTTTTTGATTAGCCGAGCAGTAGGTGGTCCAGTTTTTCAGGTCCAGGCACATGTATTTATTTTCCTTTCATCGCACCGTAGGAAATCCTTTGTAACATAATCTGTAGCCGGTGACATTCGATGGTGTTTGAGGTTGGAAATGACGCTCATCATTTGTCAGCAATACGTTCATCCGTATTCAGTAAATAGTGTATACATTGTGTCCATTGTCATTGTACACTGCTGTTAAAGGTGTTGCACAATATCTTTAGAAAACAGGCAGAAGGAAAAAGCTAACAAGACCAGACCATAGATCACTGCTGGCCTGTCTTTCTGCTGACATTAATATGTACATTTCATTTTCTGTGTGGCAGGTGTAGTGCTGATGGAAATCTCCGAGATGCACAGGAAGGTTCATCTCGAGCTGGAGGAAAATGTGAGTGCCTAATATGTTTTTGCACTTGTGCATGCGCTTCCTGAACATTCCTGTGTTACCTAATTGCTTCATAATTGCATCGCCTCACCCAAGACACAGTCACTCTCTGAAACTGTTGCTCAGTAGATTTCCAGACAACCACAAGTGAAGCCTCTGTTCAGTAAACACCAGTTAGTTGTTCACGCTGTCAGCCAGATGCTTTCACTCCCCTCCTCCCACCTTTTATAGACAGACACTGCCTCCTCTCCTCCCCCCTCACCTACATCTACTACAGCAGCATCATGGCCAGGCGAAGTACAACAAGGCTTGAATGAGTAAGGGAACAACAGGTTTAGGTGGTAGAAGCACCTGTTGCTGAAAACAGGGGACAGGCCTCAACACGTCCCTGGGAAAACACCAGCTGGAGCTGTTACAGTTTGGTGCATTAAGAGAGTGCAGTCTAATTTAAGCTGTAGGCATGCTAACACCACAGTAAAGCTGCAAATAATGATCATTTCCCTTTTCCTTCTTTCATCTTTTGATTATTTTTCAATTAAGCTATGACAGTAAATATTTTTAAACGGTAGGAATTAAGACAAATGCTCAGAAGTTTCCAGAGCTGAAAAACTCAAAGGGATTAACTTTGTGATGATAAGAGGTAGAAATAAGCCGCAAAATCTCACTTGGAACATTCCAGAGGGTTATAGAGCTAACACAGCAAAGGTGCAGTCATCTTTTGTTTTGCACTTGGAGCAAGGGATGGATAAAAGACCAAGACAGAGAGGTTGAGGGGTGGAATATTGAACAAGAGGATCAGAAAAGTAACTTGAAGCGGGGTCATGCAGTGCTATGTAATCAACAGGATCTTTATAGTTTATTCTGTATTTTACAGGAAACCTATGGCAGGATTCTAGAAAGGGGTAATGTGAGGCCGACAACTGGTTCTGATTAATAATTTGGCCGCTGCATTTTGTACCAACTGTAGACGATTTAGACTGAGACATATGAAGAGGGAGTTACAGGGCAGGAGAAGATGAAAGTGCTGATTGATAAATTCGAGATCTGTAGAGGACAGAATACATCTGATTTTTGAGCTATTTCTTAACCTGAGAAGACAAGACTAGCAAGTTTAGTTATATGTTGGCCAAAGGTCATGTATTGATCAACGGTGATACCAAGATCCTTAGCGGAAGGTTTAATATCAGAGTGAATAGGGCCAATAAACTAAGTTTTGGCATCTTTATTTGATAAATAACTCAAGGTAGGCTTGTGCCGATTGGTGATGGGATCTTACTGTATAGTTAAAGGCATGATAAGCAATTGTTCTCTCCTATGCTGATATTAAAGCAACTTTAACTAATTAACTATCAGAACTAAGATGTTATCTCTTTAGAATCTGTGCTCTCCCCCCACTTAGAGATGTTTTTGGTGAGGCGGCATATCCGCTCGCTGAGCCCCATTAATCAGCAAGTGAATTTTAAATCCTTAATTACAAACCAGTCTCTTTCCCATGGATCTCAGACTCTGCATCTCTGCACTCCATGAGAGGAGTTAAAGTTCCAGATATGATTTGTGATATTAAGTAATAACTATAAACAGAACACAGTGCCGTGATATTGTCGCACTCATTTTAATCCATGGAGCTCATGCACTGAATCCTGCGGGCTCACGTCTCAGCTGTGCCAGTGTCTCATAGGTGTAACCACAGGTGTATTGATGCTGATAAAAAGGCACTGAATAAATGCAACCTGGGTGCAGTGTGCTGCTCTCTCTCTCTGGACAGAGACGGAAAAAGCTCCATTGTAATCCCACAGACTCTCAGCATCCGTTTGCCCGGTTGATTATCACCAATAATAGACATAATCCACATAGATCATTTTTTGTTTGTAGACAGGAGATTCTGTGCTGGTCCTCTTGACTCCCTATGATTCTGCTTGTCTTCTCTCCTCTCAAATGTTTCAATCCTCAAAGCATTATACAGGTTAACTGTGTGAGATCCCACAGCCCACATTTCCCATCAGGCTTAGGCCTGGTGCTGTACTGAATTGAAAGTTTGGTGTTTTATATTCCAAAATGCTTGATTCAGTTTTTCCCACTCTCACCATGTCCCCGGTGATTGGATGTTGTTTTGCCGACACAAGTAATCACAACTGGCTGATATGAAAACTAAGGCTGCAACTAACGATTATTTTCATTTTCCGATTAGTTGTTCGGGTTATAAAATGTCAGAAAAGGGTGAACAATGTCAATCAGAGTTTCCCAAAGTCCTAAGGTGACATCCTCAAATGTTTTGTTTTGTCCATGGCCCAAAGATATTCAGTTTACTACCATAAAGGAGTACAGAAAGCAGAAAATATTCACATTTTAGACCTGAAATTTTGACTTTTTTCTTAGAATCACTCAAACCATCTAATCAACTATGAAAATAGTCAGTAATTAATTGCAGCTCTAATGAAAACAGATGTAATTGCCCAAACCTAACTTAAAGCAATTAACTGATTGTTGTTGATTAATTTTCTGTCCATCTACTAAAGGAAAAATAGTTCCAGCACTGTGCCACAATAATTGGTAATATTTGTTTTGTCAAGCCCTCCCAGAACTATTAGCCTAGATATTCAAGATTTTTTTCTTAGGATGTTGCACAAGCTTTGTGTTTTTGAAAATAAATAATGCCAGAGTTTGAAAATAACCTGTTATAGTTGAACTTTGGGGCAGAAAAGCTGCGAGGCACTCCTCTGAGACATTGTTTCTAACAGCATCAGTGAGTGGGTTGACTTGTTAATGGACTCCAGTTGGTGAGTCACAGCATCAATTCAGGTCAGAGAAAATGATGGGGAAAAAAAAACTTTCACAGACTTCGATGAGGCTGTGCATTGTGTGTGTGACAAGGTCACCTGTGTGTGTTCAGTAATGGGGGCTTCCAATTCACTGTTCCGTCCCATGTGGGCGCCGCTACTGCGTCTCAACAAGGCTTCGGTGATGGGAACGCTTCGACACCCTCACACTAATGAGAGGGAGCTGGATAGAAAGGGAGCGAAGTCTGTGGGCATTCCCACGCTTTGTTTCTGACTCATTCATAAGCGCAACCTCGGACTTGGCTCTCACCCCCGCACACACGCACTGCTACACTCGAAATGATCACTCTTCTTTTCTCTCTTTGAGACTTAAAGTATTTTCCCTGTTGGCCACTAACAGCAAAGCTAACAAACTGTTGCGTTCCCTCCCCCCGCCATTAAGTTTATAATCACCAGTGTTTCTTCTTCTTCTCTCCTCTCCTCTCTCTGGTCCCTCCTCCTCCACACCTGAAGTTTAAGAGGTTCCACAGAGAGATAATAGCTGAGCTGGAGAGAAAGACAGACATGGATGTCAAATACATGACGGTGAGTAGTTTCTGTATGTGTGTGTGCTCACACAACAGCGCACATGCATGTTTGTTTGTGTGTCTGAGTCATTCAGTGCAGCAGCACTCCATCCATCCCCCTCATGACAACACACACTGCCATATAAAAGTATGTTTTGTTATGTTTTTGTTCTCATCATTGGTTTGTTGTCTACAACCCCAATTCCAAAAAAGTTGCAACACGTGTATTAATGTGTAAAACATTAATAGAAACAGAATGCAGTGATTTGCAGCTTTCCTTCAATTGAAGTATACAGTGCAAAGGCAATATAGTTAATGTCCAAACTAATTAACTTTGTTTTTTGAAAATATAAACTCATTCTGAATTTGATGCCTGCAGCACATTAAAAACATCTAAAAAGTTGGGACGGGAGCATGTCTACCACTGTGATACGTCAACTTTTGTTTGAACAACACTCAGTAATTATTTGTGAACTGAGAACAGTGTTGAAGTTTTGAAAGTTAAATTTTTTCTCATTCTTGCTTTATATATGACTTCATAAAAGCATCACACATTTTCAGACAGGTCTGGACTGCAGGTCAGTCTAGTACCTGAACTCTTTTGCTACAAAGCCACACTATTTTGACACATGCAGATGTGACAGCTACCCATGATGCCATGGGCACTAACACACACCTATACCATCACAGATGCTGGCTTTTGAAGTTAGTGCTGGTAACAGGATGGTGCTTCTTCTCTTTAGTCCAGAGGTCATGATGTTTCATGATTTCTGAAAACAATTTTAAATGTGGACTTGTCAGGCCAGAGTACACTTTGCGTCTGTCCATCTCAGATGAGCTTTGGCCAAGAGAAGTCGGCAGCGTTTCTGGTTGATGTTGATATTTGACTTTTGCTTTGCATGTTAGAGTCTTAACTTGCATTTGTAGGTGCAGTGACACACTGTTTTCTAAAAACGATTTTCCAAAGTGTTCCTGAGCCCATGTAGTATCCTTTATACAATTATATGGGGGTTTTAATGCAGTGCCATCTGAGGGGTCAAAGGTCACAGGCATTCAACATTGTTTTTTGGTCTTCCTTTCAAAAAGCAATAAATTTCAAACATTAAATATCCTGTCTTTGTACTATTAGTTACTATAAGTCAGAAAGATTTTGCAAATCATTGCATCTCAACTTTTTTGGAATTAGAGTTGTAGTTGGCTACAGGGAATGATTAGGAAGCACACAAACACATCTGTATGCTAAAGGCCTCAGTGTTAAACACTTGATCTTTGATAATTGTGTTCATGAACAGGATGAGTACGTAGATGGATGGAAAACTGCAAGCACTCCATGGCAGGAGGGTTTAATTTATTCGCAACACTTGAATTGTAACCTAATCCTACGCAGCGATGCAGTGCTATAATTTTCTGTCATTATGACTGCAGTTGGCAATTAATTTATGTCCTAATGGGAATTATTGGTGCAACACAGCACAGAAGAAAAGCTAGGTTCTATTTTCCAGCAGTAGTATGAGTCAAACTGGTACGTCAAGCATTTTTTTATGCTTTGACTTGTTAGCAGTGTGTTGCAGATGCAGATGTACAGCGTAACTGCGCATGGGTACTTGGAAATGTGTATCATTTTACACAAACTAATAAAAAAATATTTATAATGATGTCAAATTTGCAGTTACGCCAAACCTGACACCAAGACTTTGATTCCCCTGGGCAAATTGCGTCTGTGCCATGGTTTTGATCTGCATAAAGACTACATGCCCGACCAGCAGAACATTATGCCTGCCTGATTATAATGACTTGCTCGGATTTTGTTGATTTGATTATTTTTCCTGGATTTGTGCCTCTACTATGGCCAAGTAAGCTATGTAGTGAAATAGTTCCTTTTTTGTTTTTATGATCACAAGCCTTCACATGAGGTTTTATTTTCAAAATTGACTCGATTCTTTATGCCATTCCTGTGTCCAACCTTCGGCCCGCTCGCTCTGCTCTGTGCAGCTTGACAACTTCAGCTTCTGGAACGTGCTGCAGTGCTATTGTGTAGAATAGCCGCTGCGATGCAGCTGTGCCCAGTGGAATCAAGCTGCAAGACTATATCACAATATCGAATTCTTGTTGTTTTTTGTTAAACCACCAATAATCATCCCTACAATGTTGTTGCAATATTGATATCAAGGTATTTAGTCAGAAATATTGTGATATTTGTTTTTTTCCATATCCCCCAGCTGTAGTTTGTACTATTTGGAAATGTATTGTGGAAATATGCAGAGTGATACCTAACTGACATATCACCTATATGAGTTAGATACCACTTTTCTTCATCAATCTTTACTCCACTGAATTGAAATTTCAAAACCATATTGAGATAGTTTCCCCCAAAATGATTTCTGCTGCCCAAGATGGTTCCAACAAACACCAGGTTGATGTTCTGGCATTCACATCTTTGCTCTGCTCCAGGCCACGTTTAAGAGGTACCAGATGGAGCACAAGATGAAGCAGGACTCTCTGGAGAGATCCCAGTCAGATCTGAAGAAGCTGAGGAGAAAGAGCCAAGGCAAGAACGCCAACAAATACGAGAACAAAGAGAGTGAGGTGAGCTGGGCGTAGACGCACCAACAGACACGTGACACATCACACATGGATGCTCTTTCTTTGACATGCACACACACGCACGCACGCACGCACGCACGCACACACACACACACACACACACACACACACACACACACACACACACACACACACACAGGTGTATTCATATGTGCATAGACATAATTACACTGACACATTCATTCACAAACCTCGACACCTGAGATGCACAATGTCAAAGCCAGTGTAACAGTAGTGGGGAACAATGTGTGGAGTGTCTGATCTGTGCAGTCATGCAGGTGAAGATCTATGTTTGTTGTTCGCTTCTCTTACACCTGCATGCAATGCTCTCTTGCACCACCTTGCTCCACCCGCATGCTCACTGATGAAAGTGGACACACACATGCACAAACAACCAAACAAGGAAGAATGTTCAAATAAAAAAGATAAAAACTACTGTACAGCCCTTCCTAAGTCCTGCCCCCTTTTGACTCTGTGCTCCAATGACAGTTGAGCAAGTGGGAAAGGAAAGGAAAACCAAAGTTTGAATGTTTGGTACTTAACAGATGTTGCTGGGGCACCTGTAGAAGCAACATATATTCACATCTTAAGTTAGCTTAAGGCAGCTGCTGAGAGCTGGGGAGGCACCAGCCGTGTGTGTGCACCAGAGAAGCCGGCTCTTTCTGTTGCATCCCTCTTGTCTCTCTTCTTTCCTCCCTCCACTCTGTATGCTCTAACATAGACAGAGAGACTAATTAGTGTACAGTAAAGGTCAGCTCCTCCGCAGATCACTGCTGCAGACAGATTGAGAAGCAGGACTGATAAATCTGCTTTTTAATCCCAAAAGTTTGATATGTAAACTCAGAGCTCTCCTCCTGCCAGTAAAGAGGTCGGCATCAGAGCAAAATCTCTGGTGTTTCTTTAGCCAGAAGCTCCGGTCTACCCTCGCCTCTCTCCCCTAAAGTTTCCCAGCTCTCAGCAGCTGTCTGTCGGCTCTGTGCCTCAGCTCTGCCCCAGTCCTCTCCACAAAACGCTTGGCAAAACCTCTGCTATAGATGTGAATGAATACAACTGAAGTTAGTCAAAAGTAGCCGGATGACCCGACACCTGGGCTGAGCATGTTGTTCATTATCTAGACTGTTTTTTTTTTCTGATAATTCCGGTTTCCTTTTTTGAGTTGCTTTGTAGTTTAGACAGTAGTTGCCAATGTTGGAATAGTGACTTTTCTTGCAGTTTCCACCATTTGATTCACGCCTTCCACCGAAGGAACATGTACGTGCAGCTGCACTAGTAGAACAGCCAATAGGAATGCCTGTTCTCTGAGCTGACTTGTAATTGGTCAAAGTCTCCAGTCCACATGTGTAAAGTGGACTTCTCATTGCTGGAAGTTTTAATGCATGTGGACTCATGAGACAGGACATTTAGCGTGATGTTACACAGGTACACAGCTGCCAGTTAGCTGGATGGAAGTGTTCAGCTGAAGAAATTTTTATGTCTTACGCAGATGGTTTACCTGAGTGTACTGTGGAATGTTAAGTTATTACAGACAGTTTGAGTCGTCATTACGTGGTGCCACCACACCCTCACACTGAATCCACACAATGAAAATTGCAACAGTGCAATCTCAAAGCTGCGACCCTGAGAGCACAGCAGCGTCAGATCTTACATAACCTTCCTACCATCGATCCAGTCAGGCAGCTTGTTCTCCTGTGTGTGTGTGTTTGTGTGCGTCTGTGAATGTTTAAGGGTTTGTGTATTCTGTCAACACTGTCTACCCTATCTCTATCCTGGTAGAGTTAAAAATGACAGAGATGAGCAAAAAGGAACTGCCTTACAGATGCAGGTTTATTGTAGCTTTAACCTTCTACCTCTATTAACTTACCCAGAAAAAAATCACTTGATATAAGCAAAAAAAAATCACTTTCTCCAGAATCCAGAAACCAGAATCACAGAGTGTAAACATGATGTCAACCAGAGCAGACGCGATAAGTTGACTTTTTTTTTTTTCTCGATAACTATTTTGATCATCGATAATTGTTTCAGTCATTTTTCAAGCATTAATAGAAAAAGAAATGCTGAGCATTTTCAGATGTGAGGATTTCCTTCTTTTCTTTGTCATTTATCATACAGGGTTTCCATGGGTGCTTAAAATTTGTAGAAAAGTCTTTTTGAGCAAAAAGATGCTCAAATTAGGAACTCTGGGTATTAAAGCCACATGCAAAGTCAGAAAAAAACTATAGCTGCCCCCTTAAAGTTGAAGCTTTGAATCATCAGTTGGAGACCCTTCAGTTGACTGAGATTCTTTAAGTCGAGGAGTCTTTTTTTTTTTCGCTGTTTCAGTCAGACGGGATAAAACAGATAGAAGCATACAAAATGAACAGAGAGAAAATTTCAACAAGGGGAATCATAAGTATATTTTTATATTGGCTGTCATGCTTTAAAAAATCCTTCATACAACATGCG
>JAJHUR010082082.1:0-41947 GCA_027495735.1 Lutjanus campechanus
ATTTGCTGTGAATTTTCAAAGTTTTGAAATTTAGGCTTGCTGTAGTGTCACCATCAGGACTATTGGCCTGTTTTTGCAGCTGAGGCAATCTGGCATGGGACTGGACCTTTGTGCAAAATTTTTTTCATTTTTCGTGCATGGGAAGTAGGACTTCCTCGGAAGAAGAAGAAGAAGAAGAAGAAGAACATGCAGGATTACAAGAGGGTCCTGGCAGTTTAGGCTGCCCGGCCCCTAATTATACCTGCCTAATTTTGGTTTCCTCCTTTTCAGGTTCACCTGCCCTTTTAAACACTGCTGTTTTGCCCCTTGTCCATTACTTTCTGTTTTGCCCTTTATTTAACCATTTAGTTAACCATTATTTAACCTTCAGTTCACTGATTGGTTTAATCATTTTGCCCATTGTTTAACTATTGATTTGTGGTTTATTTTGCCTGAATTTGCCCATTATTTTCTCATCTTTTACCCTTATTGAGTTCTTATGGTTATTCTGTTAAGTCAACTGGGGTGTGTGATTGTTTGATTATTTTGTGTAAGTTCTTTCTTTCTTTCAAGGGGCAGAGAGCCATATTGTTGGGAGGCTAGGCACCTGTGGTGAGGTTCCTTCACTTTTGCATGTGAGTAAATGCACTGAGACCATGCACCATAAAGACTGCACCATTATTTTTGTTAGGATTGCTGTGATGTTAGCTGTGCGCACCTGTGGTGAGAAGTGGCAGCACCCATGGACACTCCTCAGTGTAGTCTGCCTCAACAAGTGGCCTCTGCTTAGTTTCCTACGTTTCTTTAGTTTTGTTTATGTTGGACTTTTTATAATATGCACTGTTTTTAGAATTGTATTGAGGCCTTTTTAGTATTAATTATAATAAAGTATATTTATCATGACAATTTTCAGTCTTGATTTGTATAATAACCTTTGTTTCCTTTCCAGCAGCTCCAACCCCTGATTGTTTATTGCTTTGATTATTTTGATTACAAATAAAACCTTTGCTTTAATTGCAACATGTCTGTCTCTTAATCAGTAAACAACCCTGTGTGCGTTACTATCTACTTAACAGTATTCAATGTTCTTTGAATTATTTCCTGGGGTGAAATTCCCCAGGTGTCAGAATTTGTTTGAAAAAAATGGACTCATCTGGCCTTTTTAGTGCCTTGGTCTATATTTAGATCAGGGCTGCCCAAAGTGGGGCACTCTGACCAAAACTGGCCTACCATAATGTTTTATTTGGCCTACCAGAGGTTTCCACCTTTAATTTTAAAAAAGAGAATAAGGTATTTATGCTGTTTTGTCATCTCCTTTGTCTAATCTTTCCTGTCTACCTTTACCTGTCTTGCCCATTAGAGTCAAAAGCCCCCAAAATCTGAAAAACTGAATTTTTCATTATCTGTGGAATCTTTGCGCAGCAAGTTAAGGGAACTTGGGATCTTGGTGTCATTTTGCATCTTAACTATACAATACATTAGGTGTGTGCTTTTGGCTCATGGCTCAACGGTCAGTTTCAGTTTTGGCTCTTGAAGAGAGTTTGTCCATCCCTGATTTAAATATTCCAAACAGTCCATGTTCCCTCACAAACGGCAGTGAGCACAAGTTAAACCTGCCTCTTTGAAGTCCTCGAGCAGCTCTAATCCTCCCATCTTGCAATCCAGAACAGGGTATGACTACTGTGAGATAAAACTGCAATTCACTTTGAAGTAACACAACTTAAAAGGTGTTTTAGTTTGGGACTAATTATGAGCCTTTGAATGTTTGTTTAATATATCTGATAAATAACATTAAGGCTTGTTTAACTGGACCCTAGCCTGCTGTCATTTTGCATAAGTGTCCCTCAGGAAAAACAAATTGTCTCTGGTTTACAGAATGTTAAGACTGTTTAAAAAAAAAAATGAGCCAAAGTGATTGAGAAAAGCTGCAAATAATTAGCTATTATTTTGTTCATCATGAAGAGGCACAAGTCATTAGTCAGCTAAAATATGAAAATAAAGATTTACAAGTGAAACTGAATAAAGAATAAAATAATAAAATAGACTGATAAATAAAGGAGAATAAAATATAAATTTAAAAAAAAGGGTGGGGGCTTTGTAATCCCCCTGCTGTCATAGCAACTGTCATAAACTCAACTCTACATGTAAGTGTATCACATAGTGATATTATCAAAGATGGAATTAGTTATATTGTATTGGAAAATACATTAATACCTGAAAATTCAGGGTGATGCCCAAATTATGTATGTAAATGTTGAGTAATTATCTTGGATATGTGTATAGGATTTAGGTGTCTGAAATCGATTTTATGCGAAGAATTTAGAACGGTATGGAAGGGCAAATATATGAGTATAAGAGAAGTGATGTAACTTAATTTGGGAAGAATTATGGGTAAAAAATGATTTGTTTTGTACCGACTGTAAGAAGGGAAAGCGCTTCTAATCCATTGAGTTGTAAAAAGATATTAAGGTTTCTTATCAAGTTAGTGACACAGAGGAGCTCGCTATACTGTCAGAATTAACACTTCACTATCAAATCTTCTCGCGCATGGTGTTGTGTTAAACATATAGAATACACTACCTGCATTTGCAGCAGTGTGGGGGGAAAAAGGGGGGCTGTGTGATTCTGGGGTCTTGTTCGTGGTGTTCAGAAAATATAAAACACTGCCTACAGTTGCAGGAGTGAGGAGGCTATGTGATTTTTTAGCCCTTGTTCATAGTGTTTAGAGAATATAACACATTGCCGACAGTTGCAGGTTATGTGATTTTGAGTCTTTGCTCATGGTGTTCAGAAAATGTCATCATTATAAAAAAAATGACATGTATTTTCAAACATAATTTCAGACTAAATTAAATTTTCAGAAAAAGAAAGATCAAACAAATTTGGAGGCTCCCTGCACGAAGCGAAGATGCCGTAGGGGTCACAGACTCCCTGTTGAAGACCACTGCCTTAAATGATGTATATCAGTGGCTACTGAATTATTAGTATATATAGTATATAGTATATAGTGAGTATATTCTGAATTTGATTAAGTTCATGTAAACAGCATATTCTGGTTGGATATTCTAAAATTGGGCCTTATTCTGAATGGATCATATTCTGATTAAGACATGTGGGATATGCTGGTGTTTTTCTGTTTTTAGGAGCAGCCTTTGGAAATGTAAACAGCAAATCCAGAATATGTGTCTCAGTTGGGGTTTTTACAGCAGTTTGTGACACACAACCCGTTCTGCTCTCTGCTGTAAACAAACCAAATAGCCAACAGTTTGCAGGAGTGGGGTGGAGATTCGTGCACAAAAGAAAATCTCAGATTTGGGATTAGAGGGAGAAACAGCTCCTTTCAAACATTATTTTACACATTTGATGTGAACATGTTTTTGATTATACACAAATATCGCAATGCTTTTCAAGAAGATGATTAAATAAAAGAGGGAGGCTGAGTTCACATGCCCAAACATCTCCCCCACCAGAGAAATACTGTTTTGACTAAAAAAAAAGCAGCCATAATCAGAATATGCACAGCTGTATGACTCATAAACAGACATTAACTCATTCAGTGAATATTCAGAATTAACTGGAACTCTGATTAATGAGAAACAGCCAAACTAGGAGCCCTGCTTAAAAGTTGGAGTTTAATCAACACCCTTATTTCCTTCACAAATAAAGGTAATAATCATTACAGGTCATTATTACATTATCTATAGCTCTGACTCTTCTGTCCCGGTCATTTGTGGGAGGAGGCAGTGAGTGAGGAGGAGCTACAAGTGAAGGAAGCAAGGGTGTGTAAATAAAATGAAAGTGTTGTTTTCTCTGAGGCCACCGGATGGTGCTCTCCTCCTTCAAGATGACTTAACTGAATTTAAAGGCAGTTAAAGGCACAGTCAGGGATCAGAATGTAAACAAAAGCACCAAAACACAGGACTGGAACATGGTACAACTCTGACACTCCTATTTACTGACAGCTCTTTTAAAACAAACAGGACCACTAGAAAACAAGAACATGTGAGTCAAGTTTTCTGATGCTGTGGAGGGTTTGTTTACATCAGCAGTCCAATGTTTTGGAAAACATATCAGTTATGATCTGAGAACTGAGAAATTAGTCTTAAATTTATAACCCAAAG
Organism: Lutjanus campechanus; assembly: GCA_027495735.1. Taxonomy (NCBI): domain Eukaryota; kingdom Metazoa; phylum Chordata; class Actinopteri; order Lutjaniformes; family Lutjanidae; genus Lutjanus; species Lutjanus campechanus. Next base: position 4,101 of record JAJHUR010082082.1, read on the forward strand.
CCTTTGATAACATCTGTGAAAATACCTATAATTCATATGGTCAGAAATGCCCCCTGATTAACATAATTTCATTCATTTTGTTGGATGAATCAGCTTTTTAATGCTTGCAGTTTATACGAGGCAAAATTAAAACAGCCATGCAGGTCACACGTGAGATATTTTTCTGTGTGACAGGCAGCCATTCACACCTTTATTTAACTCCTCATTGCACTGATGACAGGATAAAAACCATCTTGCTTTTATGTCTGTCAACAACAACTCCCTTCATTTACAGCATCATATTACCGGTTGGACACATTTACCTTCAAAATAAAAGCAGAGGCCAAATTAGACACTTGAACATTTTAATGAAAGTCAGCATTTGCACAAATTATTTTTTCACACTGAAAGAAATTCTAGTAAGGTAGTACTGAATCATTATTACTATTATAACAAACCATAACAGGATACAAATAACATCTACCAGCATTGGATCAACGTGTGTTGACACAAATTTATTTCATCCAGCAGATAGCATGAGCATCCTCCTCCTAAAAATCTAAATATAAAATGCACAATTTGATTTTTAATTCTAATTTATTTTATAGGGCTAACCTTGCACTAGTCAAATAAAAGCTAATTTCAGTTTTAACTTATGCTAGCATGTTTAAGTTTTCTGCATTCTGACATATTATCATAGGCCTATTGTATTATAATATATTATAGTAGTGATTTCTGACCAGTGGTGGAAGAAGTACTCAGCTCTTTTACTTAAGTAAAAATAGAAATACCGTAGTTGAAAATGATTCTGTTACAAATAAGTTTTGAAAAATGTGACTTAAAGAAAATACAGAGGTTACCTATTAGCAGCTAAATGCACTTTAAAGTACTTATTATGTAGAATGGCTCCTTTCTCAATGTCATTACAGAACTTTTACAGAAATTTATATCATTCACATTCAAAAGCATTTTAATGTTGTAGTTTGTCAATATGGAGCCAATTTTAGATGTTTTGTATGCTCGATGTATAAACATATCTTGTGGGTTTTTCTTTTTTTAATGTAAAGAGAAACTAGTAACTATAGGTGCATTTTCACGGCAGAAACTTCCCCCATGCAGGGACTAGGAACTTTGAGAGGAACTTGTTTCCACCACGGGGACCAGGGTCCAAATTAAGTTCCAGGGACATTCTTTTACCCCTTCAAAAAGTCCCTGCTCTTGGGGTCATACTTTCCTCAAGTACAGAAACTTTGGGGGTGGGGCTTGTGGCACAGAGCATTTCTGATTAGTTGAGAACTTGCAGCATTTTATTTCAGCCACCATTTTAAAAATCTGCAGCCACAAACCGGTTTGTTTTTGTTCAGTGTGCTTCAGCGTATGGAATACAAAAAAATAAAAATAAATAAAATAATGACGCCTGCCTTAATCTGGCATCATCGTAAAAACAGCTGCTTTTTGTATGTCAGTGAACTAATTCAGAATTGTATATATATAAATGATATACATGTATAAGTAATAGATAATATGTAAATATACGGTATGTGTTTTTAATTTTGGATGCAGAGTCAGACTGCTTCTGTCATACGCACTTTTATTTTGAAAGTCCCGACCGGAAATACTGTAACGTTTGTCTTGACTCAGACTTGTGTAGTTGAACCCCTCCTTCCTTCGTTTAGCTGAGCAGCGTGTGTTCCTCTGAGGTGACGGAGACAGCTGGTCCTTCCCTGGTGCAGAGAGCGGGGACTGTACACACCGCCTCCGGCCGCTGCAGCTTCGGACACGGGCCGGGGATGGCGTCGCTCGGCGTGGGGCTGCATCTCCACCGCAAGCGGGGAGCAGGCAGGAGCTCCGCGGTGGAGAGGAGGAACCTGCTGACGGTGTGCAGGTGGGAATTCCCTCTGTTCTTTCTTTCTTTTAATGACAGGGAGGATGAAACAGCATCTGACGGCAGATTTGTTAATTAATCATATCAGAAGCACGCGTTTGTTAGAGCTTAGCTTGCCTCCATTCTTATTTAAGAATATGACTTAATATGCAAACAGAAGAAAGTCATTCTGTGTCTAATATTATTGAAAAACATATTAAGATATGAGCTGGCTGTCCTCAGGTAAATGCCTCTATCGTTTTTTGCACATTTTTGCACATCAATCATTTCTTTCATTTACTCACTCAAACACACATTCACGCTCACTAGCAGCCTGCAGAAGCCTCTATTAATCATTCATGCAATCACATTTCAGTTTTAATTACCTCATACTCAGTTCAGTGGGATTAAGGCCAGGATTTTAGAAATACTGAGTCCAAATTCCTCCATCACAACCCCACCCCCTTGACAAGAATTGGATTAACCATCAAGAACAATTTGTAAAATGTTGTTTTGCATTCCTGTAACTGCAATTATATGTTTGGATCGTTTCCCCCAAGTGATAATCTAAAATCAGCTTCAGATCCCCTGCACACGACCAATAGAATATAGTTCAAGCAGATAAATACTATGTGCTTTGCTTTAACTTGTTTGTGCCTGAAACTCAAATTTAAATGGGTAGTTCACCCCTACATCAAAAGTACACATTTTTTCCTCTGGCCCATAGTGCTATTTATCCATCTAGATTATTTTGGTATGATTTTCTGAATTTTGTAGATATCATCTGTTGTGATTGCTGCCCTCTCTCAAGTCAAAGTGTTTATTGTCACATGCACAGGTAGAACAAGTTTCCCTGTTCAATGAAATTCTTCCTTTGCCTTAAAAATGAAACACACATGTAAATAGTGAAGAAAAATATAAAGATATTAAAACTATACATATAAATATAAGATACATAAATGAAGATCAGAAGAGACTAAAAAAGATCATAAATACTGTAACCAAAGGAAACCATGTACAGCTACAATATACAGTGTCAATTAGGGGTGTCACAATTTCAATATTAACTCAAAAATTGATCAGAATCAGCTTTCAATTTCAGTGATCAAATTGAAAAGGCTGAATTGGTGACTCTCCCAATATTTGTTTTTTTTTTTTTCATTCCAACCCTATCTACTTGTGGCGTCCAGCGCTTGTCCAAAGAAAAAATGCAGTTATATCACACTAGATACCATACAGACTATGTTTTTAAAGAACGTTTGAAAGTGTGTGTCAGGGCATCGAAATTGTGACCATAAAATCAAAAGTCAGATTGAATTGTGGTTTTTGAGAATCAAATATACATGTTATATATGTTGTCTAAAATACACAGTGTACAGTATGGATGCACAATATGGTAAAAATGTCATATTGTGATTGTTTTGACTGAAACTGAGATATGCAATTTCAATAATATTGTGATTAATTGTGCAGCCCTAATCGACAGTATCAAAAATGTATTGTCTTGAATATAATAGAAGTAGACTTGAGTCACTTAAAATGCAAAAAAAAAAAAAAAGGAAAATTCAACAGTAATGAGATAGAAAGAGAGATTGCTGTTCAATTTTCCAAATTGATTTGAGAGGATATTTGGATATGGATTATGGATATTTGATGATATTATAGGTAAGAGGAAAAATATGCATTTTTGATATCTGGGAGTAAACTGCCCCTTTAAAGGTAGTTAGAGTCTTGAAAATGCTGCGTAAACTGGGGTGTTTTTGCACAAAAATAGAGTAAACATTCAAGAAAACATCGGTGAGGACATGACCTTGCTTTCCTGCATCTATAAATGATAAGCTGAGTGATAAATATGGAGCATGGCAGCAGCAGCGGCGGCGGTGGCGGCGGCACAGAGAGATGCTGAGGTGTGCTCACACATGTCGCCTGCCTGTTTCTCCTCTTTTCTTTGTCAGTTGAAGTGAAAAACACTCTGCTCTGATTATTGATTTGTGGTGCTCTCTGTGCTGCTGGCAGATGTCAGTTAACTACTGACAGTCCCTGTGGTGCGTTTGAGACCAAAGAGTAGAAGAAGTCAGAGAGGAGAGGAGGAGGATATGGAGGTGTAGTTTTTTATTTTTTTATTTTGGTGCTGAGAAAGTGTCAGAAAACAGATTGATAATGCACCACCAGCTCCAGCTGGTGTCTGCTCAGCCTTTTTAGGGACTAGTCTAGCAAAAAGAACTAATATAATTATCAGGCTTCAGGTGTGCTGCGTATGCCTTCCTCCATTACCGTCATTAGAAACAGATCTAAAGGGAGAGTAATTAGACGCAGGTGTTCCTCGCTGACCAGTCTGGGCTTTTCCTGCCTGTTTCTGCCTCCGCACCAGCCATCAACTCTTCGACTGGCACAAGCGGAGGAGGGAGAAGAGTCAGACAAGTGATGGCAAATTGGCAAAATGATTTAAGAGACTAAATCAGTAAAAGAAAAACGGAAGAAATCAACTTCTAACACACAGTTTCCCCCCTCAGTAGCTTTAAGGTAGTTAAAATCATCTTCCACTCTGTGCAAATGAAGATGAAATGATTTGATAAGTCAATTTACAGAAAATTGATGAGAATCTATTGTCATTTTTAAAGCAAAAATGCCAAAAAAAATCACTTACTCCAGCTTCTGAACTGTGAAAATGTGATGTTTTTTTCTGTTCTGTATGAGTCAACAGGATATCTCCTGTGATATTACATGGTTAATCATTTTATAATATTATTTTTATTTATTTTATCAAAGGATTGTTACTAGGGCTGGGTATTGCTGCTAAATACTTGCAAGTATCAATTGAAATAACCCAGTGCCACGTAGTATCGTCTCCAGTCAAATGATACCTGCATTCAATCCTTTTGTTATCCAGATTTAGGGAAAAAAAAGACTATTTATATGGTTTTGTTTGCCAATTTGCCAAATAACACAATATATATCATATTCTGGACTTTTAATCATGGTGTTCTCTGACTTGGTATTGGTACATCCTAGTAAACATAATATCTTGGTCAGACAAAACAAGCAACTTGAATGTCAAGTTGGACTCTGGGAAACTGGAATCTTATACGATTTTTCTGATGATTTTTTCTTTTTTTCAATTCTCTATTTAAAGGATGATTGAGAACATTTCACACACTACAAAAAATAACCTTGTAGTTACACAGAGCGTTAAAAGTCTACGACATATAAACTTTATGACTATTTACATTCTGAAAGACGGAAATGTATTAACAGAGATGTGCATTAATATGTTGGGAGACAATCCAGTACCTTATCAATGTTTTAAAACAAAATAGTTAGGAGACCAGGCAACTTTTATCTTAGACAGTAGAGGAAAGAAAGAGAGGGAAAGCGCAACAATAAAGGATCGATTCATTTGTTAATTCCATAAAGTGTGTCAGTGATTTATTTTTCAGACTTTTTTCTTGATGAATTATTTTGGCACAAAAATATCAGTAGACTAATCAATAGAGTTTGCAGCCCTAGTAACATTTACATTCTGTATGGGTTTGTTGCAGCTCTTTTATTTAAACTGCACATGCTGCGTGACATTGAATGAAATATCTGGATGTCTTCTGCATCATTTTATACACATTTCCCTGAAATTCAGCCTGATATGCAGTATTTGGTATTTTTGGAAACCTGAGGAGCTTCACTCGACTTTATAAAGTTCAGTGGGTTTGAGCAGTACCTGTCTGCATGGTGCATACTGACTGGTTCACTGGCAGGCTGCTGCTTGTTAGGGGGCTTAAGCTTTTCAGAAAAGTGTAGATCGCTGCTGGAAGTAGACTCTAATGTTGCTGCTGCCATAGCCTTCAACACAACCACACACCTGACACTGAAAAGATGCCAGTTCCCTTTTAAATCTCATGTTCTCTAGATGCTTTTCTGGCTGTGGTATTAGATAGCATGCTGTTTGACAACTTGACTTAGATATTCTGTCCAAGAAAAGTAATTTTATTGTCCACATTAAACACAGAGCAATGGAGGACACCAGCAGCTTCACTCTCCTTCATCAACCCTGCTGGTTTCAGCATTTGGACTCCATGTTTTCTTTTGCCAGGACTCTAAATATCACATCTTGCATCATACATACTTACACATACCTACATATCTCTTTGAATATTATTATAATGAAACCATTGACCATTGCGTCTCCTCTTCTACTGTACAAAAAGTAAAACAAAATATCTCGGATACGAGTGGTGCCGTCTTGTACTGGTGACATCATTTGGAGCCAGTGTCTGCACAGTAGTGGTCAGGATTGGAGCTGTGGTATCAAGTTCTCGCCCACACAACACAAGTAGAGCTCAGCTGTCAATCCTGACATGAAATCTGCTTTTTAGTGCACCAAATAACTAATTAAATTCAAACTGATCAGGAAACATGAACACATGAACATACAGCAGCATGATAAGAACTACCTAAAATGGGAAAAATTTATTTGACATGTATTTTGATTTCTTTAGGTTGGCTGATGTCCCATCTGCTAACATGGAGGGGGCGGGTTTATGACCTATACTGCAGCCAGTCACCAGGGGGCGATCCAGATGTTTTGGTTTTACTTTTGGAAAGCTCTCATGTTGTCCATCTTTGTATGTCAGTGAACTTGATGCACAGTATGTAATTTCTGCCGCTAGGGGTCTCTCAATCAAAACAAACAAACAATCAATAGATATGTTTTGATGATGCCGTGAAGTAGCGTGGGATCATGGGAGTTGTTGTCGTCATTGTTAAACAACCAATGTTGCAGATGAAAATCCAACGTGGCTCAGGTGAAAATCATGTGCACAGATGAGGTAATATATTCAAATTTTATTCAAGTTACGTTAAAACACGTTCGCGGACTTCCTTCCCCGCTCTCTGACATGTCTTGGGTTCCCATGTTTTTCCGGAAATTATAGCGACAGGTGACCGAATGAAACGAACTGTTACCCTGAATAAAATCATGGATTGCACTGGGTTTGAACACTTGGAAACATTTACTAATGCTGCATTCAAGTGTTCCTTGAATGATCCCATTTCCAGAGTTGAGAAGTCCAATTTCAGTGTGTTCATGAAATTTTAAGTTGTAATGTGGAAACAACATGGAAGTGTATTCACTTAAACCACTAAAAACTGCTTTACTTGACTTGTAATCAGGGTTCCTGTTAATAAATAACTTTTCTAATGATTAGGTCACTTGATATGGACAGCAACTAACAACACCAACCTAATACCATGTTACAAATTACACGTGAGCAAAAGTTTAAATGCAATACATGAATTAATAAAACATTATCAACCAAACATACCCTTGTCTGCCATGTTTCTGCATATATGACGTCACTAGACAACAACTCAAGTTTCTAAGTTATTGCTCCGACTTCCCGTGAATTCTCCCAGTCGGGTCTCATTTTTCCAATTGTTCCGACACTACAAGAATGCAGGATAAGTACACAATTCAACAAAAAAATATAACATGGGTCTAGCCTTTTTTTTAAAAGACATTTTAATGCAGAAATGTTACATAACTTTAATACAACAGCTAAAAACCATCCTTGTAAATGCTTGAATGCGAGATCGGTAGTGAACTAAAGGATGTTTGACTTTATTTGACGTAATTGACCTGAAGAAGTGAAAATAATCAGTCCACAACACCTCTTCTTTCTGCAGAAGTGCAGCTTGTGTGTCTTAGGCTGAACAAACCTCTTAACTTGTTCGGGTGCTGTGATAAATGTCCCTGATCACCCCTGTCTGTAAAGTCTTCTGTGCTGAAATAGACACTTTTTTTTTTTTTTTTTACATTGATTCAATCATGGAGGCAAACTGGACACCTTCATTAACCTTACAGCTGATTTTATTGATGCACTGTAGGTTTGTGAGACGTGTTTTAAGAGGCCTTTTCACAGCAGCAGACATGTTGATTTGTCACAGCAGGAAAAGCACAGGTGTTGCTAATAGCATTAACAACGGCTCTGTTCTATTCAACTGTCCAAGTGAGCCTAAATGCAATTCATCCATTGACAATTTTACTATTTAAACCTGCGCTTTTCCGACTATCACATGTCAAAATGTCTTCTGTGAAAAAAGGCGTGACAAATCAGCCAAATTAACGGCGTGAAATGGTGTTGTCCTTTTAACTGTGTTGTGGAAAGGACCATTTGTTGCCGGGCTTAAAAATGGACATTTTCATGTTCATGAGTTGTCACATCACGACTCTGTGGATGTTTGTAACTTCTTTCATTCATAAGCACGACACTGAGATGCAGAAAACAGACCATTCACCTTTCTTGTTTGAAAGGGAACAAAGCCGACTTTGATTGTTGTTGTCAGTCGCCTAGCAACAGGGCTCTCACGACTTCAATGGCAACACTCGGCGTGCTCAACTTTTCATGTTGAAAACATAACCTGCGGAGCTACATTTGAATGTAGTGTAAGTTAAAACGGCTTTGTGGGTGGATGGTGTTGTGAATATTTTTAGGCTTCAAGGACGCATTAAAAGTGATTCACAGTCAAATACATGAAATTAATTAGAATCAAATAAATTAATAAAAACAAAACACTGGATAAAATATATAGAAGGAACAGATTAAGGAACAGATTCATTCTGATCAGATCAATCGATTTGATCACCATTTAAATCCAAGCTAAAAACATTATGTTTATATATATACCAGTTGTATTTTTAATGTCTTTGTTTAATGCGTAGTTGTTAACACCTGTGGTTTAAATGTGATGTATAGATCAATTTGGCTCATATACATTATATAAAAATTTCTACGACAAATACAGTGTGATGTAGTTAGTTCATTGTCTGCTGCAGCTGTTCCTACACTTTTATTATTCTTTTTATTATTCTGTCATTAGTTGATATTAACTGCAGAATATTGTAAATGTGTTTTTCTTGTTCCAGTTCATTTCAGGATTTTAGGTTCCTCATATTGAGTCCATGTCGCCTCGATTTTTACTGTGTGAATGTTGAAAGAAGTAATAACTGAGAAAAGAAGTGTAATTTACTGTACACAGAGGGGACATTATCTTTGTCTAAATTGCTGTTAAGAGCAGAGTTGATATTCAAAGTGTCTGAAAGTTAATAAACATGATGTGTGATTAAGAACCCTAACCCTTATTCATGGAAACGAGCTAATCAGTTTTTGCCGTCTTTCACAGGAAACACACACTCTGTGGTCACCGTGCTGCTAGGCAACGAGATAAAGAGATATTAAGTCCGATTATTTAGCTGACTTTAAGGGCTGCGCATAATTTGGCAGAATTTTCCGAACACACACACCGACACACACGTGGCAGTCTTGTCCATTAACTCTCCTTCCTGTCTAATTAGTTGAAATCAGATTGGGCTGAGTCGGTCTGTCATAGTGGGCAGCACATTGTGACTGGTTTTATCACAGGAAATTTATCAAAGCCTTATTACAACTGTGGAGGCCAGATGTGTTTATTTTTTCATGTCAAGTAAAAATAATTCAGTGTTTCAGTGCATTTGGTAAAATGTAAATTACCAGTCCAAGTGTGTCTTATTGTGGATGTCAGTGTGCAAAAAAGGGGATGGAGCCCTCACACATTTTTTCACATTTATAGAGTTATAAAAGTTTAAGTTTGCATACTTATATCAAGTATAACATATATTAGAATGAAATAGAAGTGAAATAATAAATGAACTTCCATTGCATAAATGATGAAATAATATCAATCATTTATAAGATAATTTATAAATGGGCCCCAGATACTTTGAAACCTTTCTTGTTTGTCCGTAAGTGTCAATGTATTTTTTCCCTGAAGCCACAGTCCAATAAAATACTCTTCCATGTTAATGCTATAGATTTTTTGGCTTGTGAAAGGTGCATGTCTATAGAGACCTGTTCCTTTTGTCCCCTCAGATGATTCCTCACACATTTGCTCACGTCCATAAACTGGGGGACTCAGAAGAGATAGATTACAAAAAAGATAGTAAAATTTAAAGCAGCAGAGACCAAAATATCCTGACTTTTTATTATGTGTCAAGCTCTAAAAACCCTGGATCCTACAATTCCCAAAATGCAACCAGCAGCATCTTTTCATGAAACCATCCTACCTGGTAAATGCCTATAAAGCTCTGCACAGTCTTGTTGTTTTAAATGTTAACTCTCTGAGCCCAAGCCGAGACAACCCCCGTCCCCTGTTGACATTCTCGTTACTATTTACTCTATGTGTAAAATTGATGAAGTTGCCCTTTAGGCTTCAGGTCCAGTAGATGATTTTAATCCCAGTGTGTGAATCATCATCTGTCTTCAGGTTTTCAGTGAAGACTCTACTGGACCGCTCCTGCTTTGAGACAATAGATGACTCATCTCCAGAGTTTGTTAACTTTGTTTCCGTGCTGGAGCACATCCTCAGTCATCGACTCAAAGGTAAAAACATGAGCAACCCTCCTCTCATCCACACAGACACATGCACGTACAAAATTCTTTTTAAAACATGCAGGTATTTAACCTAGACATATGAGTGTAATATTAAAACTGCAGAAAGCCGTGTCATTTTCTTGCATTTTGCCAATATGTGACAGCTGAAATGAGCAGTAGATGTTGTGGTTATGCCTATCTTTATACTGCTGACCCATTAGGACCCCTCAATATGCTAAATTTTAATGAGAAATTGCAGTGACTCATCGGGTAAATCGGAATTTTAGATAGTGATGTGCATCTCATTTCCTTTTATTGAGATTAGTGTCAAGTATATGGACACTGGTGGGAAATATTCTTACTATTGCACATAGCATATTATTATTCTTGAACTAGACTGAAAACTGGAACTGTCTGCTGAAGACCGTTTTCCCCACCCTTAACAGCCACTAAAAGAAATTTAAATCCAATAAGTACACAGTTAATGTCTCTTCACTGTAATTTCTAGTTTACAAAGCCCGTGCAGGTTCAAGCTTGTAAAAGTCTCTGTGTCCTTCTGTTTTTCTCTCAGGTCAGATAACTTGGTTTGGCTATGAGAGTCCTCGAAGCTTCTGGGATTACATAAAAGCTGCCTGCAGTAAAGTCCCTCATAACTGCATCCGAAGCATCGAGAGCATGGAGAATGTGCGATCATCGAGAGCTAAAGTGAGGATAAAACTGTCTCGGGCAGGGAAGAGAATAACTTGAAACTTAAAAACATCAGAAAGTCAAATTCACGCAGAGCATTTGATTAAAAAAAAAAAGAAAAAGTTAGCTCAGCAAAAAATTCAAAGATATAAGTGGTATAATCTACTTTACTTGTAATCTCCTGCTTCAAACATATCCTGATCTACAGTGCTCACACAGTGCACAGTCAGCCGTTTGTGATTTGGCTTATTTTGCATTATCCCATTGTTGCATTATAAAAGAACAAAGTTAAGAACATACAAGCGTAAAATGTGACTCGATCTTACCCCGCAGGCAGGAGAGCAAACATCTGGAGCTGATAATGTTTTACAATCAGGCTGTAGGTGAAAATAATAATGTGGTGTTCACCTACAAGCAATTTGACTCAAGTTTTATGTTTCTCTCAATGTTATATCAGAGGAGCGACTAAGTCACAAAGTTTTAAGCAAGTCTCAAGTCAAGTCATTCTGATGATCTTCCCCAGTTCCCACATTCACATCAAACACTGCTGTGTTAGTTTGTAACGTGTCTACATAGTTTACCTGAATATATGGCCCTAAGTCAGTCCCCCAAGTGTCTTTTACAGTGACAATATGTCTTCTCACTAAGATGCAATAGTCAATTCACTGCCAAATTTAACCTACAGTAGCTTAAACTTAACAGAAGTTTTCTAGCTAACATTTGACCAGCCAATGAGTTTGCTAAAAAGACACATTTACATCCATTTTGTTGTGTGTTTTGTACTGACAGATGAAGTTGTGGTGGTTGTGTCACTGATTTTTGAGCAGCAGATCTTGCATGCCGCTGTTCTCTTCTTACTGCTCTTATCAAAAACATAATCCTTGAATCTAAATTTTATAATTTTTGGACTAACACTCCATGATAACTGCCTCATGTGTGGGCCCCTGCTGGTCTGCAGTAGGTTGTCAGGTTTGTGTGCATTGCTCTAGAAATCACCCAGTTATGTTTCAGAAAGAAAGAAAAGAAAAAAAAAGGAAAATGCAAATATTAAGTCATTTTTAAAAAAGCAAGTCATCTGTCTGAAGTCTAAGTCAAGTTTCAAGTCAGCGATAACAAGTCAAAGTCAAGTCAAGTCTTTTATCTTAAGTCTGACTCAAGTCAAGTCATGTTACTCAAAGAAATAAGTGAAATGTGAGTATTTTGTCCTCCGTGACTTGGAGATTTGAAATGTGTTACCTTTTCAATTTTTTGTAATATGCTCACTGGATTTTGGGTCGAGCTCTCCACTGAGAACCCCATTACTGAAGCACAACGTCCTTTTCTAAATTCAACATACAATTGTTCCGTAGATTGTAACCGAATAAAAGTACTGTGAAGGAATAAATCCTGAAATCATGCTGTTGGCTTTTACACACATTTTATAGGATTATCAGTCATGAGACTTGCCGAGCCTGCACATGACTTTCTAAACCTTTGATACCAAGAAGAAAATTCCTAGAAAGTTTTTTATCAGGTTTCTGTATGACAAATCATTAACAGCCATTGCACCCTTTGATCTGCTTTATTACCACTCAGCATGTCATTTCTAGCCATGAGGGGAGTCATATCGGTCCATCAGTCCACCACTGACTGAAATATCTTTTGGATGAATTGCCATGAAATGTGGCTCACACAGTCATGCCCCCCCTCAGAATTAAATTTGGTGTGCCTCTGACTTTTCATCCAGCCCCATAACCAGGTCAAAATTTCAGTTTGTCCAGTACTTTTGTTTACGACCAAACCCCTGCAAAACTAATGTCGTTCTCCTCAGCCTCAGCTGTAATGTTAGCCTGCCCACACACTAAACTGAGATGGTGAACATGATAAACATTACAGCTGCTAAACGTGAACATTGTCATTCTGAACATGTTGGCATTTAGCTCAAAGCTCTGCTGGGATTGAATGCAGCCCCACAGAGCAGCTAGCATGGCTGTAGTCTGGCTCTGTCTTCCTGTATATATCCTGTGTTACTGGTGTCACTGGTATCTGTTTCTGCAGGGCAGGGCGTGGATCAGAGTGGTCCTGATGGAGAAAAGATTATCAGAATACATCTCATCTGCACTGAGGGACTTCAAAACAACCAGGTGCTCATATACTCACCTCACACACACACATACACACACACACACACACAATTTTCCCCTTCAGTGTATTTAGACAGAGTCTCCCTCCTGTATCAGTGTGCTGCAGGATAATTTGCATCTTCTTGCACCTCAAGCGCTCAATTATCACACTCACATTATCAGACAGCTGCACCTGTCTGCTCCACTTTTCTTTAATTCCCAGTCAGTTGACGAGATGTACAGGAGTGTGAGCTGAATTAATAATAATGTGCACACGTGTTTGACTGTAGGAGGTTTTACGAGGATGGTGCGATCATGCTGGGAGAGGAGGCGGGGCTGTTAGCAGACACACTCATCGGACTCAACACCATCGACTTCAGGTATGGATCATATTCTGATATTTCTTGCTGTAACTCTTCAGTCCTGCTTTCTCTCCCTGTGGTAGTCAGTGTGTTGCTTTTGATGCATGAATTATGTTTTTGTCAATGCGTCTTTGAAAAAGTAACAATCGCTGCATCAATTTAGAGGGTGTCTCTTAATCCAGTTGAAAAGGAGAAGGTGGATGGAATAAGAAGCTGCTCCTTTTGACTGAAACAGAAATACATAATAGATACATAATATCCTGTAGAAGACCTCGAAAAATATCAGAGATAGCTTACAATACAAAAGCCTGTTTCAGTAAGTAAGGCGTTTTGAAGTTCACCAAATTTCTCAAAGTTTTTTGTGAGATCTTTGAGACTTTGGCCCCGGCCACATGACTTAATTTTGCAGCAACACAGAACTTAAGTAAATTACAGTGCAGCGGGCTGGCAATTACTATTTTTATCCCTTTTAAAAAGTTCAATATGTAAGAATGTGAAGCAATTTAAATGTATTAATCGCTTTATTTTGGGAATGTTTGAACAGATTTTAACCTAACTTAATATAAGGCAACTACCAGAAGAGATTCAAGGAGGCCAGAGATTTGTTCTCTAAACTGCAGGTGCGTCACTTGCAAACGTTGCAGAATTATGTGATGGGAACACTTACACTTAAAAAGATAAATCATAAACCTAACACAAGAAAACTGCATTAACAAAGAGGAACTGTGTTCCTCAGTGGTAAATTAAACACACTTAATGGAATATTTACTGAACACAACAAACGTGTCCTCAAAATTAACCATCAAGTAGAATCCACACGTCTGTCTCGACAAAAACAAATTTATCTTCACCAAGTTGGTGCGAACTTGTATTTACTGCAGGGTGTTGATGCTGCCCTGGATGAGATTAGTAGAAGAGATACTGAATTTGCAAAGGAAGCATTTGTGTTTTTCTTTTGAAAAAACATTCAAACATGGATTCTTAAATATAAACTAATCTAAAATCATCACATAAAATCAAAGCATAGAGGATTGGAAAAAAAGTCGAAAAACAAATCTATGCATTTGGGAAATCAGTAGTTGGGTTCACATCACTAGTTTGAACATTTTAGATTAAATTAGACATTCTTGGATAAACTTAAAGATGCCCAGGAGAAATTAATCATCATCTGGCCCTGCTGAAAGGATTTGTGCAATCTTTATGAAAAACATTTTCTCCCCCGGAAGTTTTCAACAATAACACTGAATCAAAGTAGATATAAGTGGGCTTTGTTTTAGGGCAGATCAACATTAACAGCCTTTAAAGTCAAAGTGAAAAAGTGTATAAAATAGTTGTTTGCATAACTATTCACCTCCTTTATTGGGACACACTGAAATGATCACTGTGGTGCAGCCTGTTGGTTGCAGAGGTCACATAAGTAGTTAAACAGACATTGTGTGTGTAGTGAAGAGGTTTCAGTTGTAACACAAATAGGCAGAGTCAGCGTTTTGGCAAAACCTGCACCATGGAGACGAAGAAACACAGTTCAAGCATTTATGCAACAAGGTGACTGAAAAGTTGAAGTGAGCTGATGAATCCAAGAACATTTTCAAGTCACTGAACAGCCTTAAAGTCCAGTTAAATCAGTCATTAAAATATGGAGGATTGCAGAGCTGTGAATCTGGTAAAAGAGCTGACGTTGCTTTAATTTTCCATCCTGTCTTCTCTCTTCAGCTTCTGTCTGAAAGGAGAGGGTGTGGACGGGAGCTGCCCCGCCGTGATCGACTACACGCCTTACCTGAAGTTCACTCAGAAGTATGTGAGGTCAACAGTGTTTGGAAAGTTACTTTTGAAATGTAGCAGATTATAGATGACCAGTTATTGTGTTAAAAATTTAAAAAGCAATAAAACAATTTTTTACTAAATATTTTTTTCTACAATATTTTAGTTAAACTTTAACAACATGAAATACAACCTTTTGCATTCGCAGTATGCTGGAATATTTCACATAAAATAGCTGCATTAACACAAAACAAAAAACAAAAAAAGAAAGTAGGGCAGCACCGAACAATACTCTGTCCATCAATCCTTTCTATTATTTTCTTGATCAATTGATCAGCTATTCAGTCCACAAAATCTTAGAAAATGGCCAAAAATGTCAGTCAATGCCTTCCAAAGCCCAAGAAGACACCCCAAAATGTAAATGAAATGATTTTAATTACTTCATCAAAGTAATGTAACTTTTTTGATTACTTACAGGGGGTACATTCTTTTATGTGACTGACTGTGATCACACTAACTTGCTTGCAGATGTTTCCTGTTTGAAATTGAGTAATTTGATGTTAACAGCACTTTCACCACTGACAAACAGGCTTTAGACTGTACAGTAATGTTAGAGCCCTGTACTGTTTTCATAAGGAAAATATTATTCAATTCTCACCACTAAAAGGCGTTCGTATCCAAGGACACGACCAACAGCCTTGACACGGTCGACTCAGCTAATCGCAGGCATGGCAGACTCAGGTTGCCTAGAGCAGGGTTTGTTTTTTTCAAACTGTGGTCCAGGGACCAACAGGGGTCCTGGAGTGGGTTGTAGAGGGTCTCCAGCAAAAGGGGAATAAAACATGTGAACTTTTATCACATTTTTTGGATGGTGGAACAACAAGGAAAGAAACAGGGTTGTAATAATGATGCTAGTATGACCATTGATCGCTTAAGAAGTATTAACTTAAAAATAAAACAATTTGCTCCGATTTCTTGAGACAAAATCCTGTCAAAAACAAGAGAACCAATCAAAAACAACGCTCAGAATTTGGTCGCACACTGCCTAATTTATGGAGCCTGTCTAATAGACAGCTCTGTATGAGGCATCCTCCCCTTGATGACGTTGCACTCAAATTTATCCCAACGGCTTTTCTGACCCTCGCTGTCCAGAAATATGCCAAAAGAGGGGGATTCCTGCACTGTGAAAAGATGCAAAGCAACAGAATGAATGTTGTAGCCCCTTTGTAATAATCAACATTTTGATCAGTAACTGTTATTTTGCATATTTTTTCTAAGTAACTTTAATTATGTAATGCTGTTACATGTAACTAGTTACTCCCTAACGGTGGAGGTCAAATAATTCAGTGTACTGTATAGCAGCAGTCTGGAGATCAATCGGTTCAACCAGTACTGTTCACTGGGTGGGCAACTCTTGCTTTAACTCTGTTTTAGTTCTGTATATGAAGGCAGATGTTATCATGTCATATTTTTGCCAAATGTTGATCCTTATTTGGACAAAATGACTCATGAACATGAAAATAATGTTCTGTGTTGCACTGAGAAGATAATGGAGATGACAAATGGGGCCGCTTAATTCATGGTTGAATGAAAGGACTATTGATAGACCAAATTATATCATTTACTTGTGCCCTTTATGTATATAAAGGGACAGTTCACCTCAAACTCAAAAATACATATTTTTCATCTGGCCTGTTGTGCTATTTATACATCCAGATAGTTTTGGTGAGAGTTGCTGAAGTTTTACACAGTCCTTGCTGTGAGCAGTTTCATGTAGGAATTATTTATTCAGTACTTCACACATTAAACTTTTTCAAATGTATTTTTTTAGTGTTATTTATAAGTGTGTTATTTAGTCCCATTATATTCAAGAGAAGGCAGACATCTCTACAGCTGATATCTACAAAACTCTGAATCTCACACCAAAACAATTTAGATGGGCAAATAGCACCACAGGCAAGAAGAAAAATATGTATTTGTAATTTTGGAGTCAACTGTCCATTTAAGCACCATGCACTGGCCAAATACCTTGCTTCTCCTGATGTGGGGTCAGTATTAGATGTCACAAACTCGTATTTATTGGGATTTACTTGATATTTTTAGTCTTATCTACAGCAGACTTGTGAAAAATCAGGTAAAAGTTTGAACTGTGAGAGGCGAAAGTATAACTGTGGTCAGGCAGCTGAATATTTTATAGGATGAGTACTAACACAAAGCTGGTTCCCTGTGCAGTGCGGACAGCATCAGCAGTGACGAGGAGGAGATGAGGACTATGGGGAGCAGTGGCAGCGAGAGCAGCACCCCCGACAAAATGGCCACGGCCGCCTCCATCTTCACCGAGCAGAGCAACTTGGTCAGCAAGTGCAAACGCTTTGAGCAGAAGTATCGCATGGCGCTTGAGCAGAAGGTAGCACCTCAGTGTGTGTGTGTGTTTTATATTGTTCTTATTTTGAGATAAACAAATTGTATGGTAATGTATGCCAGTGTGACATTTTCCTTGACGTCTGCATTTTAATTAGAGGCTCGACTTGTGAAATGCCAGGAGGGAATGTCTCTATGAAGACAAACACGTACACCTTGATGTTATTTGTTACATATACAACAACATCCGTAATGTTTCTTCTCTCTGTTGTTCACTGCCGCCACCGTCTATCCCCTCCGGTTATTTCATTTGCTTCGAGCCAAAACAAAGAATTCAGATGTGTAATTCAAACAGCAGTGCCTTCATGGCAGTAAACAAACAAATGAAAGACAGAGTGTGTGTGCTTGTGCCTGTAATGTGTTTGTCTCAGGGTTACCTGGAAGAGCTGGTGCGTCTTCGAGAAGCGCAGCTGTCAGAGGCCGTGTCTCATAACAAAGCTCTTCAGCAGAGCCTAGCAGACACACACGTCCAACACACACTGGAGAAAGAGCAGCTCGAGTACATCATACTGGAGCTACAGGACCAACTGTAAGTTCAGGACACAACTGTGTGTGTGTGTGTGTTTGTGTCATGGAGTGCATGTGAGGTTGCTGAGGATGGTGTAGAGAGGACTCTGCAGCAGATCCAGCTGTGAATTTGACATTCAGTACACAGCGAGAAGCCTGGAGGTTGCAGGCGGTTTGTTATTTGTCTGTTTTTGAATCAATCGCAGTCGGAGCTGCTTTTAGCCAAGAGGTGAGGCTGCATCAGCGCTGTGAGTTTCCATTAACTTACATTAAGGCTCCAATTAGTGAGAAAACACTTTGTCTTGGTTTGATCACAAATTCACGGTTGGCTACAAAGCCGAGTCTGTCGAGAAGATTTGTGTCATGATCTTTGGAGATGAAGCTGCAGTCTCAAGCCAGCGTGATGACTCAGTGATGTTTTCAAATGCAAATAGAGTGAAAAACAAAGTAACACAAGTGTGAGGCACTCAGACACAGAGATGCTGTGATAGAGACTACAGTCAGAGAAACTATGAGTGTATTATAACAGGAAAACATGCAGATAAAAGTGTGATGAAGAGATGATGAAGGAAAATACACCAAATCAAAGTGTTGGATTTGGTTTTTGAAGAAATAGTGACAGATTGGGGAGATCACCTGTGTTTGGCAGAGCCTGACCATTGCAGTATTTTTGAGACTTTTGAGTTAAATTTGGTTATTAATTGTGAGTGAGGCTGCTCTGAGTGATTGGCCACCGATCATTATTGGCCAGTATTCGTTTTAAAGTAGCAGGGTCTGAAATTAACCCCCTCCAGGCATCAAATGTGGGTAGATTTTCTGTTTTAGTGCTTAAATCTCATTTACACTGGCGGGTAAATGTTGGCACCAGAATCATCATGTAATAAAAAACAATGCTGAATGTCTGTACTGAGTTATGGTGTCATTTACAGGGCTGCTGGTTCTGTCCTCTGCTGTTGGTGCTGATGGGGACTTTATGGTGCATTCATGTGCCCCTCATAAACTCAGAAACTTACTTGAATGGCCACCAATGTTGTTTATAGACAGTAAAGCTTCTATTTTTGATATTTTTTCCTTTTTTGATATATATAAACCTACATCTGACATTATTTTCTTGTTCTTTCACAACAGCATTTTTAATAATTAGATGCTTAAGTCATAAAAAATATCACATTTGTTCTTTTATTGGCAGATTTATAAAAAATAAAAAATAAATACAAAATGCTACATCAGCTACATCGGCCAATACTGCTTCCAGTGATTGATGATCGCCCCAAAATATATGGTTAGAGCATCCTTAATTGTGACCAAGATTATGTACGAGAAAATTTAAATTCGAAAAATAAACTCGTCAGTGCTCTGTTATACACAAAGTATATATGCTCCTTATTGCACTTTTTTTTTGCTGTTACAGATATATCTGTGATATGTGAAGGTAATAATAATCGATATTATTATAAGACTGTTAAATACGGGATTCTGATTGGGCAATTACAGCATTCGCAGGTCTGTTATTTCTGTATAACAGACTGTTGCTATGAAGAATAGACGGTGGCTATAGACACAGTTCTATCATAATATTTTGTGTCAAATTATTGATTTCTTTTTGTAAATAACTGTGTAATAAGCAGGATAACATACAATGATAAGGTCATTAATGCAGAATAAACCTACATGTCTGGTTGATGTATTGGCTGGGCTTTTGGGTTTTCTTCCTTAAACTTTTTGTGTCAATACTTTTTGTACAGATTCATTACTTTATTTTTAGTCGATAACTTTTCTCTTACTCTGTACAATGTCTGTTGTCTTTAGGACGGTGCTGAAGAACAATGATTTGCGGTCCAGACAAGAGTTGACAGCCCATCTGACCAATCAGTGGCCGTCTCCTGTCGCCTTGGATGCCAACGCCGTCGCCTTGGACACGCTGCTGTACAGGAAGAGTACAGGACAGTGGGAGGAGTATGTAGATGAGTTGACATCTTCTAGCTTCAAGGTTTAGTTCGGTTATGTTTAGGCCTGCAACTAATCATTAACTAATTACAGCAATTGATTTCTAAAGCGATTGGCCTGCTCTTACCCTGCTCTCAGATAATCATGGCCAGCTGGGATCTACTGCAGCAAAAAGGCCTGCAGCTAGATGGAAATCAATGGTGTGGTGCTTATATAGATATATTGACAATAGATTATCTGTGGCTGGGATCAGTGAGCTCATGCAGGTGCTGAGAGGCTGCACTTAAGACAGCAAGATATTTCATTTCAACTTTATAGATTCCAAGCTGGTGATGCATTTTATTTAGGTATTTATCTCTGCATATTGTCTGTTATTGGTTATTTTAGAAATTGTTAAAGGGTATTTTTGGTATTTTTTAAAATCTGGATCCTATGTTTTTGTGTCCAACTAACAAATAGAAACAACAGAAGAATAAGAATTTGTTGGATATGATGCATAGCCATTTGCGTTCTTTTCCAGGTTTTTCAAATTGAGATTCTCACTCAGCTGTTAGCAAGGGAGTGATGAAGGTTAAAGTGCTGCAGTGTCAGCATGTAGAAACCAATGTTGGGACATGTGTAAAAATGTTCTGAGAAGGGCCTGGGAAAATATAATTTTGACACTAAAACATGTGTACTTCAAACAAAATTTGAATGTTCAGATTTGGATACATAAGCAACATTACTGGGAAACGACAGAATTATATAAAACCTCAAAAACACAAAAATAATGGACTGCCTTCAAAGACTGATATTCATCAGCTGACTAACTGTTTCAGCACTAGTTTTATGTGTGATCTTTATTGATTGTCCATCCCCCTCTTTGCAGGAAAAGTTTCCAGAGTCTGGAGCAGCTGTCTGCAGACATGAGCCTCTCCCAGACGTCTCTCGAACCATCACACACACTGAGTCTGGAGGCCAGACCGGCCGGCACACACTGGCCAGGCCAAGGTACGTCTCCTTCAGTACGTAAACACTGACGTCCAGGAAGGTCTTCACTCTGAATCACGTTGTTCTGTCTTTCAGGTAAAGAGGAAACCCCATCTTTAAGAGGTCTGTGTGGCTCCCTGACCTCGGTCGCCAGCTACAAGTCTCTGGCCAGCCTGAAGTCCAGCGAGTGTTTGGCCAGTCCTGCCACAGAGGTCAGCAGCCCAGGCGTCACTCCTTCATAGGGACCAGAGAGCTCAAAGCAGGGCCGGACAATCCAGGAACTTTCTAAATGTATTATGTGATATTGATTTGCTGTTTGTAGATGTTTATGTTCTGTATGTGGAGCCCAGAGCTTTAACAGATGGAAGTTGGGTTTTTGAGTTGAGGATCTGGTGTAGCATGTACTTTTAGTTGTGTTAAAACTCAGCTCCATCAGGCTGAATAATGTCTTATTAATGTACCATTCAGCTGAAACAACCTCTGACTCTTTAAAGAGGATCTCCAGCTGCAAATTCATCAATGTGTGTTTGGTACCACTTCACAATAAGGCTTCTAATATAAATGATTTATAATAAGGTTATAAATTAGGCTGTAAACACTCTAAATTGGTAATAAGCTGTTGTAACACATTAGATTAAGAGGACAGCAGTGACTTGTTGCTTGCTAGATAGTGAGCCAACATTTGTTAAGCCTCAGATCTCACTGCTTACTGAGCTTATTTGTCTTCTCCAGTTACTAGCATTTAACCATCATCAGCACATCTTAATAGTCAGAAAGTTTCACTAACATATCAAATGACCAGATTCACACACTAAGGCTTTGGCCATGTTGTTTACCTTCACATTTTCAACTGCACCATTTTATACTTACAATAAGGCTCCCTTTTGACAGTTATAAATTATAGTAATTCATTAGTAAGATTAATTAGTAGTAGTAGATCTTGTTAAAATAGGAGCCCACATCAATGTATTATAAGTGTGTTGTGACTTGTTTATTAATGATTGACAACCTATTAGGTTTACAGCCTTATTGATAACCTAGTTATAAACCATTTATTAATCATTTATTGTAAAGTGGCACCTTCTTTTTGTTTTTTTGTTTTTAATATGTGGGGCATCAGTTTCTTTTAATTTCTTGAAAATAAAATGGAAACTTGATGTAAAAATGACCATGTCACTTTATAGTATTGAGGAGATGGTTATGAGTGTTTTACCCTCTGTCGAAATTTTTTTCTGGAGATTACAGCATGCTGAAAATACTGACTGATCAGATCAGCGTTTAGGAGAGAACACAAGAAGCTGTGCGCCATGATCAGTGTTTAGTCTCTTGTCACTGTGAATTATTTCCTGCATCTGAAGGGGTCCTTTATTATCTTTTGTGCTGTTACTGCTTGTTTTTTTAATATAGTAATTTATTTGATTTATGATGGTGACTGTGCCTCCACTTTTGTCAGATTATATCTTCAAAGTTTTGCATAATGTCGTCTCACATTTTGTTCTTGGGTTTAATTGTTGTTGCACCTTTTGTTTTATGTTGCGCATAAAGCAGGGTCACATGATTTTGTTCTCAGGTAATGATCACTATGATTAATATTCACCCTTCAGCTATGGGTTTGCTTTAAAGGGATAGTTCGGATTATTTTAAGCGGGGGTTGTATGAGGCACTTACACAGTCAGTGTCATTACCTACAGTAGATGGCGGCTGACACTCCCCCAGTTTGCAGAAGCAGAGAGGCCAAAAACATTACTTTTACATTACTTTCACAAAACACAGGAGTTGCTGGTCTTCCGCTGCTACGATCTGTAAGTTTGTTTGTTATTGTGTGGCTTCTGTGTTTTAAATGGTTAGTTTGGATTCACGGAAGTTGCACAAAAACACAAACAAACTGACCAAGGCAGTGATAGACCAGCAACTCCTGTGCAGAATTAATGTTTTTGGCAATGGAGACTGGTGGCCTTGGAGAGAATAATATTTAGCTTATATAATGTCAGTTTCCAGTTGGAAAAGGCTGTCTGATGCCTGGGTAAAGCACTGAAAATATTCTAAATACAGTGTGCACTTTAACTGATGTTGAATTTTTTTGGGTGGATCTTTTTTTTAAGTGGCTAAAATATGTTTTGTTGCGGACTCTGTTCACAGCATGGTACTGCTGCTACTTCTCCAAACTGAGGGTGAGTCGACTTCCTTTTACTGTAGGTAATACACTATCCATAAGCACCTCATAAAGCCCCACTTCAAATTATCTTGACTATCTCTTGAAAGTTCAGCTTTATCAGACTATTATTATTCCCTTTAAGTATTCCAATGCAGTATTTTAATGGCTAGTTACCACAAAACCCTGACTAAGGATCTGTTATCTTTCAACAGATATTTTGAGAATGAGAAACAAGTGTATTTGCAAAATATCAGTATTATGTAATTTGTATTACTGCTGACTAGCCATGTACCTCAACGACACTGAACTTATGACTTTGCCTTTAGCTCGTTCCTGCAGTCATTTGCACAGACATATAGCAGATGTTTTATTGGATTTGTTTGCCTTTTTATCCTTCGTTTTGAATAAACTCCACTTACTCAAACAGTGAGACTTTGACAGTGACATTTTCTTGTTGACATTGAACAATGCGGTGACAAAGCTTTTAAAAAGTCAATGCATGAAAATAATTTCCAAAGAAAATCTAGTATGTATATTGAACATTTGAAATGTCACATTTTCATAGAGTTCACATGTGTCACAGTGTTTTGTCAGATTGAAGAAACACTCTCATAGCTTTGCACTCAGTACCATAATATTGCGTTTTTTTGTGCGTGTTTGTCTCTGTGTAGACAGGACAGGAGTAGAGGTGCAAAAACATCTCAGTGTCGGAGGGAAGGATACACTGACTTGGAGCGACACAGAGGAATAAAGCAGAAAGTAAAATTGCATCTCTAATCTAAGGACTTCAGGCACAATGCACATTAATCCCAGTGAGACAGCCACATGTGGGACCAGGAAAATAACAAATTATAAACAACTATGGCTGCCACCTGCTGGCTGATAAATGCATCAATAAATGTGATTTGAATTCTTATGAAACAATATTTCTTTTCAGTTGTGCGCACATGATCTATAGTGATGAACATAAAACCATATAATATTATTATAAATACTAATAAAAAACATTTCATATAAATTTTGATCATCTGTAATAACTTGTAATGCCCAAATGGGTCTTTTTCACTTCCATTTCTACTTTTAATTTGGCAAGCAAGCCTTGTCCTTCCAGGTATAGTGTAGCAGTAGTGGTTGTGGTGGTTGTTGGTGGTTTGGAGAGAAATGACAGCAAAACTATCAGGTGTTGCTGGTCTGCAGCGGTGCGAGTATCCTCTCCTGGTTGTGTTTGCGGAAAAAGGCCTTTCCAATCTCGTAAGTGCTGATCATGATGGCACAGGCCGGGGCCACTTTGATGAGCCTGGGGAGGAAACCTGGCAGAGAGGCAACAGATATTTAGAGGAGTGATTATGTACCATTTAGTGGGATATATCTATGATGATTCACAAAATTAGAGATGTTTCAATACCATTTTTTCCTTCCCAATACTGATTCTGATACATGAACGTTGCATAGAGATTGATACCAAGTACCAATCCAATACTAGTGCATTAAAAGAAATATATATATTTAAACATTAACAAATATACAGGGGATGAATGCCATAGAACATGACTTTGTCATCCTGGGAAAAAAATGTCATACTGAGCACTGCTAGGATTAGCTGAGTCCTGTTTCGGGGTTATTAAATTATGTGGTATCGTAAGTGCATAGACTACACTCGCATACTCGCTGATACCCAATCTAGCATTTTCAGCTGTATTGGAAGCATTACTGGTATCAGTATCTGAACAACCCTTCAAAAAAATATCGCACAGATTTCCTCAAGTACTTACCAGCAAACAGTCCACCAACGCCGTCCTGTGCCACAATCCTGCTCATCACACTGAAGGTGGAGGAGGAGACCTGAGCCGACACTGAGAAGACAAAGACAACAACTGACATAAAATGACCACAAATGGTATAGTTTCAGTAATACAGAGCAGTGGATCCCAACCATGTTTGACATCAACCTCACAGGCCCGTCAGATGAGCTAAAGTACCTCTTCATCAACAGTACTTGTTATTTCCAACTGTATTCATTTGAACTGATTTTAATCAATTTCACCCGTTAATCCTTTTTGTTGGTAAGAAAAATCACCTTATTCCACACCGTCTCACAGCATCACATGTTCTGTATCAGCTGGTTTAAACTCTTAACTGACTATGATACATGCACAAAATAGAAAGAGGAAATGTGGGCTGTGTTCTTTTACGCGTGTATCTCTACCTCCCAGCCTTGCAAACTGTCAGGCAGTTGGTTTGTTTACAAAGCACAGATTAAAGTAAAAACCCCACTTGAGATGCAAATTCTCCTTAATATCAGTGTATCCCACCTGTCTCAATGGAATATGCTGCATTTGGAATGGGGCCTAATTCAGAATATCCATATGGAAAGTGCTGTTTACATGACCTGTATCAAATTAAGAATATTGTCATATCTTGAATAATGTGTGCATTAGTGTGCATGTAAACGGTCACTAATTAGGCTTTTTCCATCAACATGGGACTGTCTCTGTTCTGGGTTGCACACCTAATCTGAACCATCTGGAGCCTGATAAGTTGGGCTCTAGCTGAAACCAAAAATTAGCAACCAAAGCGAGTGTATCATATTCTACAGGTTGTTTTGCATTGTGCAACGTTCTCTGTTGATGAAGCATCTTTGAATTACAAAGATTACACTCGGAACTAGTGGAAATGCAGACTGGTTTGCAAGATAGCACCAAGAATCTTGAACTGAACAGGTTCAATGACCAGAGCTAATTTGTTGGAAAAGGTCCTTGAATGAAATTATTTAGGCCAAGACTCAATTCAGCCTGACATATTTGGTATCTTGGGAAACTTTAGGATCTCTTATATTGTATACTGAATGAGAAAAGCACCAGTTTGTAATGATTGGCCAACTGACTTGTTATGAAGTTTTAACACAATTAATTATATAAAAGTGGATGCTGCTACAATATTATTTTTCATACAAGACATGGTGATTGATGTCTGGATGTTTCAACCACTTATGCATTACTTTAATCTAGTTCTAGTCTCATCTCTGCTCCCTTGCAATCAAGTTTTTACGCACTTTGAATTGCAGCACTTAATGTGAAGTGGTGCATGACCCAAATATGTGGATATATTTGCTTTTACCAAATCATTACATTGTTGTTGTTTCTTCTTAATGATCCTTCCACAGGCCCCTGATTGCTACAGAAGTACCACCTACAGTAAAGCTACCCCTGGTTGGGAATCCACAGATAAACAACATTTGAAATCTTCAGGATAGACTAATTTGAAAAAAAGAAGTTTTAATTCCATAATTACAATTCCTTGCTTGTAGCTCTCCCAGCTCCACCTGCCTTCTTGTTTTGACAACGTCAAATGGTAATGTTACAATGGATGCAATCTGAAAGAAATGG
Organism: Lutjanus campechanus; assembly: GCA_027495735.1. Classification (NCBI taxonomy): domain Eukaryota; kingdom Metazoa; phylum Chordata; class Actinopteri; order Lutjaniformes; family Lutjanidae; genus Lutjanus; species Lutjanus campechanus. Next base: position 30,640 of record JAJHUR010082082.1, read on the forward strand.
AAATGTGTAGTAATTACATTAATTATTAGATTACAGTTTACTTGAATTGTAATGTGATAATTTCCATGTTGAAAAGCTGAATGCAGTGTAGATGCACTTACAGAGCCAGACACCGCTCCAGATATGAAGGTGATGGTAAACGTGAGTTCTCTGGTGTTATACCATTCACACAGAAAGCTCTTGCCCCTCTCATAGTTGTACCAGTACATGGCTGAGAAGGGAACGTCTCGGAGGAGCGTGGGCCCCAAACCCCGCCACAGGGACAGCCAGCCCTCTGACTGCACTGCTGAGCGGATACAGTCGGTCAGCTCCCTGTATGACTGTTTCTGAGCCTGCAGCTTCGTACGGATCAGCTCCAGAGGGCTGATGACTGTCGCTGAACCCACTGATGAACACAGACAAAACAATGGGAAAAGGTTCAAAACACAAACACATCAAAACAGCAGGTCACAAGTATCCCTCTATGTATTATCATGAAACAATTTGTAATCATCCTCAGCAACTATGCTTTTTAAAAAAAACAACTCTTTTTTTAATAACGGCTCACAGGCTGTTATTAAAAACGGAGTCAACCCAAAGTCAGGGTTGAAATGGGTCAGACTATGTTTTCAAAATTAATTCTGGTGTAGATGAAATTACTGATACTCAGGGCTGTAGGACAAAAATGATGGGTGGCTGCCCTTGAAAATTAATCTGGAAATTAAACCAACAGCAATATTAAAATACTGCAATAAGTTATCCATGCTGAAATGAACTCTAATGACTCAAAAGATGCCTTTTCACACGTTTTGTTAAAGGGTAACTTTGGTATTTTTCAGTCTGGGCCCCATTTTCTCAAGTTTTGAGTCAAAGTGACGATTGGGGACAATTTTTTAAAACTAATCCGCTCATGTACGTGTCACGTATGTAATCTCTACAGTCCTTAAGGTCCACTTAAAAGTGCTTGTTTTTGACACAGACAGGCTGAGGTTGTTACTCTAAGTGTCTGACAAGAAAATGGAAAGGATGCCTACAGAGATATACCTTTTCTATAGAGTAGGATACATTTTGTTTAAACAGAAACAGCAGTTTTATCACTCGCGCCAAAGCCACCAGACTCCATTTACAGAAACAGCAATTTTACCATTGTAAAACACATTTCATTCTAACTTGAAAGGAACAAAATAAAATTCACCAAAACCAACTTGGCATGTCTTTACACTGCTCCAACATCCATGTAAGATGCTTGCTCACATTAGGTCCATTTTCCACACACACACTGACTCTGTTTGATTTGGGACATAAGCTCAGCTCATTTGAAGGTGTGTTTTGATACGTGCTCATTTTGTGTCACACAGCTGTAAAACACTGGTTAACCACATTTTACTTCCTATAAATTCTTCACAATAAAAGCCTTGTTTTAATATGAAGCAAAATCAAGAAATATTTGGTGATCATCAGCAGTAACTTAACACAACTCAGGCCCTTGCACACTTGGAAAGTATAATACCAGCTTAAGATCCTGGAGCTTCTTATCAGCATTTCAACATATCTCTTAGAAAGACTTTTTAATCCACTTAATCAGCTGTTACCGACTTCCTCACCACCAAAAAATGATAGCATACCTTTAATAGACATTAAAAACAGGACATTCGCTGTGGATTGTCCAAAATACACTAATTTAACAACTCCTATCAGCTGAAAGCTAAATGAAAAAGTAAAATAAGGTGAATAACTGAACATACAACTAAGCTTCAAACCAGAGATTCAGTTAAAAACTATAAAAGTAGAGCTGAACACTCAGAGATTCTGATTGATTGCCTGAAAAAAGACGCTGAGTGTAACACCTCAAAAATGAAAGAGGGAAAGCAGTGAATAGAGCCAGAATATTCTCACTCGATACTGGACCGTCTCCATGAGTCACTTAGACACAAAATCCTGAAAATACAGTCCAGACTGAAAAATACCAAGTTTATTCTTTAAATAGGTATCTTCCATTATGTAAACAATAATTGAATGCAGATGATCAACACTAACTGATGTTGCGAAAGCTTGTAACAGTATCCACAGATGCCCTGTTAAAGCAGCTGGAATCCATCCTGTTTTATTCAGTGATGCATCAGCAGTCAGCTCACCTCTAGCGACTGCTCCAGCTACAAGAGGAGCTTCCCGAGAGTATTCTCCCATCCTGACCCTCAGCGCTGCACACAGCTGGTCGTAGCATGTAAAGTAGATCACTGTTGCTGGCACTGCCATCACACTGGAGATTACATGTACGGGAAAATATCCATAAATTAGGCTTCCATCAAAATCATTCCAGGCAGGAAAAAAGCCAATCACAAAAACAACACTGATAAATTAATGAACAACTTGATTTATTAGATAAATTTCCATTATGATACTACTTAACATAAATCAATCTTTGGTAATCAGCTTTCAAGAAAACCTCAGGTGGTTTGGCACTAATTGGAACAACTTCAAACGAAAGCACCCTTAATGAGTGCATTAGCTACAGGCTAAATGACTGTTGACCGACCACATTTGCACAATAACTAGGCTTTAAGAGGAGAGCAGGCAGAATGAAGAGAAACGAGGGACTAAAAGACACGCAGATGATTTCAAACTTACAGGGTCGGAGGCAGACCGCTCCATAATGATTTTATTCCTTCACGCCGTACTATCTTGATGAAGGCATCCTGCAGAGACACAGAGGACAGTCAGTGTAGGAAGTTATCTATCACATTATGACTGTGCCGCTCTACTTTACACACACAAAACAAGCTCTGTCAGCCACTAAAGCAAAACAAACATCATAGGGAGCTTTTCTGACTACTAACTCTAAACTTTTATATTTTATTTTGGTAAACAATGAATGGTGACATGCATTGGGTCTGTCAAATTTTACCAGTGTGCCACTGAAGTGACCGGGAGCTTTGTACCAAGCCTTGGAGTTGCCATTTTCACACACACATAGGTGATCCATAAGTCCATTGCAGTAGACAAAGCATTTCCCTGAAAGGCAGTTATAAAAGCACATGTGATCATCTAATATTTACTGCATTAATTCACATAATATTAGACAAATTACGTCCATATTCATTATACCTTTAGGGAAGGGATTTTTCTGTGCTTGCAGTCTGATCTTCACAACATCCAGAGGTGTGACTGAAAAAACAAAAACTTATGAGCCTCTGGGTATGACAACAGGTACACTGTACTAATGTTGACAAATGTGACTTCTTTTTATGCAAAACACACCATCAAATCATTCCAGCATGCCATGAACATTTTCATAAATTTGAAACTCAAGATTAGTAAACCTTCACAGTGAACATCAAGCGTGTAAGTTGGATACAGTAACAGTAACTATTTAACAAAAGAAGCTACTACAGTCACATGATTAGTTTCACCACATCCATGTTTGTTTATCCTCTGGATGGATTTTTCAGTAACAAACCCTTTTAAGTGCAGTAGCCTATTGCTTGTCCATTGCCTCTCATGTCTAAAGGCTTGTTTATAGACCCAAAGGGACACAGACATGCCGGAGACAGCTGCAGGCACCATGGATTTCTACTTAATCAGCTGTTACTAACTTCCTCGCCACCAAAAAATGATAGTATACCTTTAATTGACATTAAAAACAGGACATTTGCTGTGGATTGTCCAAAATACACTCATTTGATAGGTTATTATAGATTATTATAGATTAGCTAAAACTGGCCCAGTCTCAAACAACGGTTCTGCAATAAATCCTACTTTCATGTAGAGCTGGGTGATATGGATGAAATCAAATCTCATGAAATACCCCTATCAATATTTAGCCATATTGCGATAATATCATAGAGGTGACTATTGGTGCTTTCACAAAATATTAAAACAATTAGATTTTTGATAAATAATCATTAGTAATACAGACATATTGACAAAGTGCGTCTGATGAATTCAGAAAATGTATCGTTTTTTTCACGCTTTGTAGCCTTTAAAACCAGGAAAGACAACACTTATCACAACATATAACAATAAAGATCTAAGAGGATATCTAGTCTCCTGTCATAATAACAATGTTATACCGATATATTGCCCAGCCCTACCTTCATGAGGATTAGAGTTCAGTTTTTGAGGCGTTGATTCAACTTAATGCTCATTTTGAGGTTGTTTGTGGTGCTGTTGAATTCTACTGCACACAAGAGCGGTGTGTATAGATCCTTACAGACTTACAGTACTAACGTAACACATCCCAAGTCAACACTACTATTAAACAGAAACATATTGTATTAGACTGAATTAGGCTGAACTTAGTGTATCGAATAGGCAAATGAGATGTCATTTATTTTCATAACATACTGAAATGAATAGAAACCAGTGATTGCCTGGAAAGAAATGTAAACAAATGACGTGTTATGAAGCATTGCTAGCCGTAATGTATGGTAATGTTGCATCACATGAGCTAAAACATCTAAAGACACCAGTGTCGTTATTCAAAAGAAAAAGACTACACGTGACTAACGTTATCTGTCATGAGTTTAGTCAGGGTCTAACTCACCAAACAATGATGTGATTATGGCTCCAGAGCAGGACGCCACCATCTGTTGGAGTGGAGTAATGCCATTGCTGGCTGAAGGAGCAGGACTTTGGCCACTCATACTGTCTGAAAACACAAAGATACAGTTCGACAATACACATATTTTAATCTGTAAATTAGTTAACATCTATACAAAGAGTTCCCTTACCAAACGAGCCGATTAGCAGCCACGGAAACGTCGGTTAGCACACTATTACAATACAATAACATTAGCTACATAACGAAGAGAGCTCTCAGGCTAACCCGAGTTCCTACCTGCTAAAGCACCTCAGCATCAACGAAGTCTTCCATGAACACACACATCCCTCTCAGGTTTGGTAATAGTTGCTATTCTACAAGCTCTCAAAGGAAAGCACAGGTTCAACACGTGTGTATATCCAGGGGTTGTGACCCTAGCTAGCTGAGTTTACATAGCAAACATTACATGATGACATGTGTTATGTAATATTAATTTCAGCAGAGCACATTCTTGAACTTTTCACAATCTTACGTTACATTAAATGTAACAAAGGGTGTAAAAATACTTTTACATATAGTATATGATATTTTTTTGTAAACGAAGCAATTTCTCCGTGTACATTTTATTGTAGCCAGTCTATTTATTTTATTTTATTTGTGACATCAATGCGGAAACATCACATTCAAACACAAAGAAGGCGTTTACCTATTTCCAGCGTTGCCAAGTTTGAAGAGTTTCCGTAAAACCCCACCCCCTTCACAGTTTCTCGGAGGTATTGAAAGGAGGACAGTAACACTCGTCAAAGACAGACATGTTCTGTTCAGGGATGAAATCGGAACCTAGTGTAGTACAGAACTCCTGTAAGGCTGAACTGGGAAGTGTGTGATTTTTAAACGCGATAGTGGTAACATTACATGGCCGGATAGTCTCAAACATGGCAACGTAAACTTCGCCCACCATTGGATTTAAAGCGGGAAAGGGATGTTTTGCGAAACAGAGACCTAAAAAGTTCACTACATCTGGCTCAACAGTTGTAAGAACCGATTGCCAATGGATAGTTTCTGGTAACAAATGTTAATAAGCTGCTCTTTCGCTGCGTTATTAACGTTAGCTCGCGAAATAATGTAACGTATGTTGAGCAAAACTACCGACAAACCTGTCTGTCCGCTACGGAACCGAAACAAACGTTGTACGGTAAGACTGCATTTAAAAGTTAAACCGTCAGGTAACGTTACATTTTAATGACAGGGGCTCAATAACATAAGCACTTCACCTCAGCTAACGTTACATTGCTCGTATAGTACTATTCAGACACTTTGTTTGGCTTACTCTTTGTCTAATTAGTAAATAACAACTTCTTTGTTTATACACAGGGCACACACCACTTCCTGAGGCATGTTGACTTAAAACCGGACGGCAAGAAAACATTTTCTTTCTCAATGAAAGAGAATAAAATGAAGCCAAAACGCATCCAGGGTCATGCAGGATCCGGTTGGCAAGGTAATGTTGTTATTTCCTACCGTGTTATACGTATATTTCGTATTTTCATTTCCCGTTTCCGTGTTTTCTAGTTTAGTTTGAAACGTAGGTTTAAGATAATTAACGGTTATGACCATCACAAATTTTTCCCAGCTCCAACTGTCGTCACTTGAAGACTTTAATTTAAGTCATGGACAGTGAAGTCAACTTTAACAATAATTTATATAGTCCAAAATTACTCATTTTGATTGATTCAGACACGGAAAAACTTTTAGAGGAAAATAGGGAGCAACTTGATAAAAAAAACAGGCATGTCATAGGTGTCGTGTACACTAAAGACAAAAATAGTAAACATGGCTATATCAGGGCTAATAAATTATTTGCCAACCATGAAAAATGTATATGATTGTTTAATCTAATAACACCACTCTAGCCTTTAAATAATAATAATAATGTCTGATTTGACAGATTATATCAAAGCATTTCATTTGAATTCTTGGGCAAAATACTCTTTAAAAGTCGAAGTCTGTTTTTGAGTTTTTTTTAAGTACTTTACTAGAAAAAAAAGAGTCAGAACTGTCCTTTGTGTTTGTTGTAACTGCGATTTGGGTTAGATTTGGTTCAGTCAGAGACATGTAATATTAAATCATCCATCTTTGCTCACTACATAGTAGCCTTTCTCACTCTCTGGTGTGCTTAAACTACAAATTATATGAATTCCTTTTTAAAATACAAAAATGTCAAATTATCAGTCATATTTTTGACATTGGAAGTATGAGAAGTAGGCAATTATCAGTTCTCTGTGTAGGCTGAAAAAGGGCACAACTTCAGGAAAAGTGACTTCCACAACGGACAGATATGAAATAGATGTCATGTATGCAAAAGACCGAAGCAGCAGAAACAGTAGTAGAGTTGCAATTGACAAAAATGAACAAAATTAGTATATACATTAGTATATAAGTGAAGCTGTTACAATGATTAAAAACAAACTGCTCTTTGTATTTTTGAAGCTGTAACCACTAAGAGTTTGATATCTGACTGGACACTTAACTGATTAATCACTTAGTTATATGAGTGGTTTCAGTTGTGGTTCATCACCTGAGGAGCGACTACTTATTCAGACACTTAAGATGAGATTACATCTGGACTTCTCTCATTCTGTCACTATATTGATTGTCTTTTAGGGAAAGGTGCTGGGGAGAAGGCAACACTGAGCCAAGCTAAGCCCACAACACTTGTGTCCTCTACTGCACAAGTCAAACCTTTTGCTGGAAAAGTGTTTTACCTGGATCTGCCATCAAACAGACTATCAGAGACACTTGAGAGTGACATCAAAGAACTGGGAGGGGTGAGGCAAAACCTATTTTCTCTGTTATTTCTTTGGCTGTCAAAAAAGGTTCAAACCTGTGTCATTTCTCCTGCGTAGCCTGACATATCCATGAAGTTACACAGTCATTACAGATACAATACCAGTACCATCCTCTTTAGCCCTGCAGACATTGTTGGCTTCACCTTTACTCGGCTTTCTCCTCTGCTTTTGATGTAGACTGACTCTTTTATGGTTAGCATTATTACATGCTAACAAAATTTAGCCCCTGAACTATGAAGAGTGTATGTGACGTCTTCATTATGATACTATTTATTCTGAGTGTAATAAGCTTTAAGGTTCTTGATAGTTGTCGATAGTCTCTGGGTGCAGTTAAAACAAACACAGGTCTCTTTGCCCAGTTAGTTTGGTTCATTTGTGCTATTGTGAAAGCTGTCAATCAAACCCTGGTGCAGACCAAACCTCTGAACCAAGGCCACTTGAGAAGGTGGTCTTGGCAGCAGACTCTGGTGAACAGCTGTTAAAACTCCCATACTGTATCCTATTCCGTGAACATAATCAATTCATTAAGTACATTTAAAATGTGTGAGAGTGATCCCACAGGAATAATGCCCAGAATCATTGCTGTATAAGACGCATCCTTTTTGTCCTCTCTCTACCTGTCGGCCATTATTCATAACATGCAGTCAGTTTGCAGTCTAATATAAAAAATGCTTATAATCAGTTATTTCCTCATGTGCTCTTTGTAAAATCATAAATCAAGAACATAAATATACATCAGAGAGCATTAAAGTGCTGCATAAACTTCTGTCAGTCATTAGAATTTGATTTCTCCATGTTTGTTCTGATGATGCAGGATGACAATTGCCAAAATTGTCCAGTCAACAAGTTACCTGTCAGTCTGCATAACTTCATGTTTACTTGTGTTGGTTCATTTGTATGAAGTCAGTGTGAACAGGAACCGAATCAGAACTATAATGTAACAGTCTATAATATTTTTTGGCTGGACCAAATGAATCCAACTGCAGGTGTGAAAGCATCCTCTAACACATTTAGTACAAAAACATATTTAGGTTGGATACCCAACCCTGTAGAACACTCTTAAAACACTATTTTTATCATGCACTCATAAAGCTCTCCCAAAAATCTCATCCATTGTTTCCCATGTTTGTCACTCAGACTGTTGAGAAGTTCTTCAGTAAGGAAATTAAGTATCTCGTGTCCAACAAGAGGGAGGCTAGATATGTTCACTGCCTCAAGCAGGACTCTCCGGTCCCCAGCCCAGACTCCGGACAGAGTTCACCTCACCCTCACTCAAAACTGCACCGTCCTGGCAGCCATGTGGACAGCATCAAAAGCAAATCTCAAGGCCAAACAGACACGGTGAGTTCATTTTTGTAGTTTCATCAACCATGCTGCAGATAGTTTGTTTGATATCTTTTTATGTCCATCACCGCTGTTCCCTTTTGGATCATTTCAAGTCATCGTCATTTTAGTCATGTCATTGATTTTCATTTTCTGTTACTGTTTTGCAGTTTGTTTCAAGTCGAGGGAAGTCTTTGGTGGAGCGAGTGGTGAAAGAGCAGGTTTGTTAAGTCAGCACTAATGAGTTTACTGAGGAACTGTAATTAACTCTTTTGTTTTCTGTGCTAATACACACTTGTTTGTTTTTAGGAGAGGGTACAAATGAACAAGATCCTGTCAAATGCTCTAGAGTGGGGTGTGAAAATCCTCTACATAGATGGTATGTTGCAGAGGTTATATCAGTTTTTTTTAACATTACATAAACTCTTATGCAAGTTATTTGAATGTGTAAATAATGACTTACCCTAGTTTTATTTCTTTTATGGCACTTGCAGATATAATGGCATATATTCAGAAGAAAAAAAAGGTTGTCAGCAGCAAATGTCCTCCTACCGCTGCTGTCAAAACAAGTGTAAGTTTTAAAGGTTCAAATTCTTAAATGCATTCTTTATGAAAATTTACTCACTTATGGTATTATTATCTCGAAAAGGTTTGGTTTAACATTGTTAAATGTCTTTTTTTTTAAAGTGTTTTTAAGTGCTTTTTCTGTCATTCTTTATAGGTCAAAGCTGAGTCAGTAGAAAAGCAGAGCTTTCAGAAATGCAAAGGTAAATGTCTTAATGTAAGAATAAATATCTTTTCTGAACATATGTAGTTATAACCCAGTCTGTCTTTTTTCAGGCAGAAATGTTGCCCATTGTTTTGGATACTTTTTAAATCTATACTTAAATTTAAATTGACCATCAGTGATGTTTTTTTTCCAGGTGGGCGGATCAGTAAACCGTTCATCAAGATTGAGGATTCGAGCAGGTAAGACACTGCAGGTTAAATGAAACTGATGTACACCGACTGCTGTCTTTGAGTTGTTCACATCTATTCACTATAACATGGTTCTTTTCCTTTCCTCAGACACTACCGTCCAATCTACCTCACTATGCCAAACATGCCTGAGTTTAACCTGAAGACTGCTCCTCCCTGTAGCCCCTTCTGTGTCGAGGACAAGGATCCTCCTGGAACCAAACAGTGGGGACACAGGTATGGTGATTCTTCTCTGTTTGCTTTAAGCTAACTTTAAACTCAAAACATTTTTAACCTCTGGAAGCACTGTATCACACCTAATTGTCCCCACAGGGAGCTTCAAAGTTAGTTAAACAAACTAAATTTTGCAAAGCAACTCAGCTCCTTATGTATTTTATAATGATATCTTTTAAAGTACTGTTGTTTGATACTCTGTTAATGATGTCTGTTTTCAACTAATTGTGTTGCTTTGTTTTTCACAATTTACTCAAATGTTTTTTCATACTTTTATCAATATTTGTCTGTTATTCAGAATCAGATTTGTGGTATATTTTTAAATTTTAGTAGAATTTTAAGTTCAGTGGGTTTGAAAAGTACATGTCTGCACATTTTGACTCGTTTCTGCTAGAGTCTCCCATCAAGACCGAATCAAAATTTATACAGATGCAGAAATCGAAACTGTTTTCATCTTAGTTTGGTTTTATTTGTGCAACGTCTGGGCTCCATTGGAAACAGAGGTCCAAAAGCCTCAGCCAGTGAGGAGAGACCACATGGCCGAAAAAAGAACAGGGACAAGAAACGAGGCGGCTACTGCGAGTGCTGTATGATCAAATATGAGAACGTTACAACCGTAAGTTATCACATTTAATCTCATTTGTAAGTCACTGTTTATCATTTTGAAGTAACTGAAGTGCCTTTCATGTTGTGTATTTTGAAAGACAATGTGGAGCAGGATTTTAAATGATCTTATTTGTTTTAATTTTCTTTTCGGTCACACTGTAAATACATTTATCACTGCTCAGAAATGAAATCAACCCTATTACTTTGTTTTTTAACCCTAATTTATATATGCAGGTCTGAAAACATTTTCATCAAAGTATAAATGTGTTTATACATTGCAATTTTCAAAAACACTGTAGTGTGATACATGCAAATAGTAGTGGCAGTGGTTCATTTTATATTATTTAAACGCCTGGCCATTAACTGATAGTGGTGTTACCTATTATCACTGCTCTAATTCCATGAAAGGTAAACTCTTTAAACTCAGATTTTATGCATGTGGTGGTGCTTTATACTATGTCAGTTTAGCTAAAGTGCGATTTAAAAAAATCAGGAAACACTCACGTTTCTCAGTGAGTAATATATCACCTTGCTTACAGTATCGCAATTACTGAAACGTAATCCCGGTATTGTGATATGTATTGTATCATTAGATTCTTACACAGCCCTGTTAGTTAGTAATTCAGCCTTTAACACCTTGAACAGAGTACAAATTTAAAAAATTCCAGATTCCACCATGACATTAATACATGTTATATTCCAGTGAGTAGTAGTTTCCCTTTGATTAGACTGAGTCTGAAAAACAGTGACTTGTCAAACAAGTGGATTCTGAAACGTAACCTCTTGTGTTATTATATTAAACATAATCATGGAAACTGTG
>JAJHUR010082083.1:0-10847 GCA_027495735.1 Lutjanus campechanus
CTGGCACAGCACGGTGTGTATAAGCCCTACTGTTTCTACTCAGACAACAATACAACTACATTGAACCAGACTTCCTGGACAGAGCATTTCCAGTTTCTTGAGGAAAGTTTTAAAGCAAATTTCTTTTAGGGGCATGGGCAGAAAAATAAATGAATGAATGAAAGAAAAGTGATGAATATTAGTTTATGCTTGAGATTTCACAAGTTCACTTGCAGAATTACAAGTGAAGTTAAAAGTGCACTTTTTATTTTATTTTCCTTCTTTAAAAGTAACTAAAACGCAGGAAACAGTCTCTGAAACTCAATTTTTGGGGGTTTCGAAATCCTCCCTATTTTTGAGGTTTCACTTCTAGCAAATATATAAACAACTAATCTCTCCTTGCCTTTCCAAGCCTGTAGGAGAACCTACAGTGGCCATGAAACTAGTGCAAAATGCAAAAGTCTGCATCTTGAGCCAGTGTTTGGTTTGTCCGTTCTGGGCTACTGTAGAAACATGGCGGTGCAATATGTTGGCCTCCATTGAAGAGGACCCACGCCCTCTATAGATATAAAAAGCTCACTCTACGCTAACAAAAACACAATGATTATTATTTTTAGGTGATTATACACTAATGAGAACATACTTTTAAATATCACACTCCATTTCTGCCATATTCTGCCAATAACACCCTCTAAATCTTACACACTGGACCTTTAAGGCAGTGCTCGCCTCCCTGATCCTGCACTTGATTTCTGTAAGGACTAAAGAAGGACTGCCCATTACTAAAAAGCATGTACTCATGGCACTACAAGATGTTTTGGATAAACGCTTACATGTAAAGTCATTTAATAAACATCACTAGTGCCACAAGGCATGCTTTGATTCAATTAAGATTAACAAAGAGACGGAATAATTTGATTTCAGGCTTGATATTCAGTCGGAAAGAGCAGAGATGTTAGTAAGAGCAACATGTGGAGCTTCACAGTGTCACCACTGTTAGTATCAGCACCAGAATAAGTTAGTAGTGGAGTTGAGGTTTGCTTGGCTGGTGACAACAAGCCAGGCACTCACCTGCGAAGGTTGACCACACAGTGAACACAGGCAGAGACTGAAGATGTGAATTTAGCCTGTGAAGTGCGACACAGACAGTATGTGAATATCATTTGGAATCAGATCAGAATCTGGTTTGGTGAGGGTTCCTCCAAAGTATGTGGTCAACCCAGTTTGGTATCAGCAGCTCCTCTTTTCATCAAGGTGTTAATAACGTTTCCCTTCCCAAGTCCTGACACCCTTCATCACTTGCTTACATTAACAGTGTTCATTGATTTTTGTCTTTAAAGGAGAAATATGTAAAATCCTAGCCTTCAAAAATGAGTTTGAGCCGCAGACGGTACATTTCCATTTAAAAACTCCCTGTAACCAAATCACTGAATGTTATAATTAAAGATGAGTTATAGTATTTGGGGATAATTTTAGACTCTCTGTTAAATTTTAAAAGTCATGCTAAAAAGATCGGTGAAACAATTAAAGCTGATCTATGCTAATCTGACATTTGTCTGTACCTTGCTGTTTTCTAAATTCTGTGGTATTCTCACATTTGTCCTACGGTTTGACAACATGATCTAAAGTCAACCAGTGTGTAATTAAATCTGTCGAGAGTCTTTACAATTGCACCTTGAAAATATTGGACAAAAAGCAAATAAGGTACCATCAGTATCACATTTTAGGCAAATGCAAGTTTTTCAAGTTTTGCGAATTCACTGACGTGCTTAAATGGACTCGCTCTTCAGCCGCTCTGTGAATAAATTAAGAAACTACAGAGCAGATCTTCCAGAGCAGCTTCAAGTGGCAATAGTCAAGTTCCAATCTGTAAAACATCTTTTGCTCCGACAACTTTTTCTTTGAAAGAAGCAAAGTCTTGGAACTCACTACCCGATCACTTGAAACCTGCTGCAGTCTTTTAAGAAAGCTAACAAATACTACTTAATTCAGCAACAACTACGAACTCATGTCTAGTTTATAACGTCTTTAAATGTGCGCTTTATTGCTTTTTCCTGTATTCAGTTGACCATGTTTTTATCTCAAAGTTCCAATCTCTCAATATTCATGAAAACTCTTCTCGGGACAAGTGTTGCAAATCAGCATTCGCTATAAACACTATGATGTTTTTTTTTTTAGCTTGTCTTTGTGTATTGTATCTATCGCTATCAAATCAACCACAAATAAATAATAAATAAATAGGATGATATTAAATATACAATCTATGGTTTGATTCCGTTGTCTTTGCAGAGGACTGATAGCCTCAGTAAATGGGGTGCATGCTCTACCAACTGAGCTACAGGGGCACCCCAAATGTTTGTCATTTTAACCGTTATAAACACCTTTGCCTTCTAAAAGATTATTTAAAATCTCTTACTACGCATGAACAGACTCTTAACTTATTCAGCGAACATTCAGCAATAATTTTAACTCTAATAACTGTGAAATGGGCAAACGACGACAGATCTTTTGGACCAGAATGGAAATTTCGAGGAGAACTTGCTGGCATTGTTGTCAGAGAAGCCAGTCAATTCAGCTCAGTTTTCTTAATCTCGTCGTTTTCTGATTTAGCACAGTGAATATATTACACATTTCTCCCTTAATAATCAATCCAAAGTTGGTCATTTCTAGAAGAAGGATTGCAGGATCATGAGAGAGGAGTGAGTGCGTCAGACTGCGGGCATAAAGCAGAGGGGTTAGTCAGTGGGTTAGAAAGAACAAGGCCAGCCATCAGCATTCAGAGGACAGGTTAGTAATCGTCCGACTGTTAGCAGACATTAGTATTGTTAGATATTAGTGAGATACTGTTAGTAGAATCCAGACCTGGGCGAAAAGCTATTTGCACATAATTATTAGCATTTGCTGTAATTTGCTTAAGTATCAGATGGTGGGGCTGTAGGCATCATGACAGTTTAATTAATGCCAGCAGGCATCATTTAGAAAACTACACACCATTAATTTCCAGCGACATTCCTGTGATTATCTAAATCACAAGAATCCCCACCTAACTGGTACTTCAGAGAGGTCGAAACAAATGCTAAGAATCATTTGTAAATAATTTTTAACCCTTTCTCTGGTACATCCAGTGGCTAAAAGAAAAGCTTCAGGCATGTTTTAAAAATTTGCAGCTATGGAGGAAATCATTGAAAAGCAGCTAGTAGCTTCAGGACCATTACACGTGTCTGTTTTATCAGACAGATGTGACACACATGCACAAACGCACACACAAATAGAGCACATGCACACAAACACATGCACTCAGACACACACGCGCCCACACGCTACAGTGACAATACACAGAGTTTGCACTGTACATTAAAAAAATAGCTGGTATCACATCCAAATTAAGACAAACAAAGAACATACTGTGTGAATTACACATTGTCATGATGTGAGAAAACTAGTCATTCTAACACATTTAGGCAGATTTTTTTTTTAAACATTTGCAGGATTAAAATATCAGAGCTTTCCAGTTCTGGAAATACAAGCCTTGGTGAGATTTAAACATGCAGGACACCATCATTAAAATGCCACTTCTGGTGAATTTGAAGTGTGGTGTACAGGGAGAAGTGACCGAATGCTAAACAGAGTAACCAAGGTAACGGAGAGAAGAGGTCACTGCACGCAGCAGCTGAAATAAACAGGCATGAGAGGTGTGTGCGATGGCTGCAGTGTCAGTGTTCTTGATCAGCCAAAAAAGAAAGAAAGAAAAAAAAAAAAAAGCGTGGGCAGCTAAAGCTGTATTAGGATATCTCTCAGCCAGGAAAACACACACATTTGAAGGAAAGGTCAGGAAAGAACTCTGCAGCAGATTATTTTGGAACTCCAAAACAACACCCGAGAAACACCCTCCTGCTAAATCTGATTCGTGCAAAGCAGAGGTGGCATTTTAAACTCTTCAAAGCCCTTTTTGGGGGATACGCAAACGCAGCAGAAGTCGTCTCTCAGTGGGGGAAACATTTGATCGCGAGTCGTCCTCTTCTGAAGGTATGGGACAGCAGCGATGGCACCGTGCTTCCATCCCTGTAAAAAAAAAAAAAAATCGAAATCAACTTATGTTTTCTCATTAGTTTAAAGCTACTAAAAGGAGTTTTTAACTGGTTATGAATCAGTCTCAGTCAGATTCTCCTTGAAATTAGACAAAGCTGACTGTGTTTACATTTTTCCAGACAAAATTAAGGGCTGTCCACACCAAGGACGCCTGCGAGCTAGTTCTCGAGCTGCACCGCAATCACATGTGGCACGCCTCACACTCTGTAGTACACACCAAACGCGCCCTTCCAATATGGCGGTCTGTTTAAACCGCTAAAACCTCCCATCTCTCCCTCTGCCTGTCATCACTCCTCAATATCTCTATATAAACATAATCTGTGAGGAGTGATGAGGTCGGAGCCTAGACGCCAAACTCTAACTATGTTCTGCTGCTGCAATAAACATTCTTACACATGAGTTGTCTGACTGAACTATAAAAAATATAGTTTTAAAAGTTGTTCAAACTCAAGTGGACGAGGGAGTCCGGACCACCACTTTCTAGTTGTGGTTTATAACTATAGTTATAGTTATAGTTGGTGTGGACAACCCTGGAGAACTGCGTGATTTACTCCAAAGAAAACCTTCTCATTGACCCTGTTTTCTCAGTCAAAAGTTAAAACAAATAGTTAAAAGTTAAGTTCAACGAATTGCTTTTTTACAGTGTAATTTTCTGATTTTTTTTTTTGCCTCCTGACACAATGAACACATTCCTGCTGGCCTCTTTTACATGACATGCTTTTAAAGACATATTTGTGTCCTGGTCTAACAAACATTTTTCTCCAGGATAATCCCGTATAATGTTTAATAATGAATGTGAAAAGCTGATTATGCTAATCTGATTTGGTAGTGGTCTCCACTTTCAGGTTGGTTTATCTCCTCTCTTAACCATAATCCTCGAAAGGATAGTAGCATATAGTGGGAAATATGGCAGCGATTTAACACATAACTAATCTCCCATGTTCTATCTGTTCCACATTTATCTGCACTCTCAGCCAGCGCTGAGGCTTAGCAGGGACACATCCTGTATGTGGGCAAAAAGCAAGATAGAAGAATTGGCTCTGCAGTTTATATTCATCCAGACCTATACAACAAGTCACAGAGGAGAGTGTAAAGCGAATATGAGGGAAATAAACGTCACCGTGGTGTAAATCTACTGACGGACCCTGTACCCGTCTGTGAGGCAGCGGCACGGCAGAGGGCGACGGAGCGATGTGAGGTCCGGAACGAGCCACAACCTGCTTTTCCATCAGTGTAACTGGAGAGGAAACACACAACACAAAGCAGCAGAAAAGTGGGACGCCACCCAACTGTCCACCCAAGATACCCCAGAGATCCTTTCTTCTTTGGTTTCATTGTTTCTCATCGCTGCTTTTTTACTTAGACACAAATGAAATACACCCACTGCTAAAAGATATACGTCATTTGAGATAGGCTGTATCAAATTAAATTCAGAACTGGTATTGTGTGCCAGTGAAAATAAACCTCCCTCATATCTTTAGCAAAGATAATCCGGCCAGTACACATAACCTGTCCTGTTGCAGTTGGTTCCCAATTGGATCCTTCTCCTCCCAGTGTCCTGACTGGTGACTCGTGAGCAGCTCTGAAGATGAATCCAGTGCAACACTGACCACAAGATTACCTACAAAATAAAAGCATAAGGCTGTGGAATATAGTTGATCTTACAGGAGGTGACTGTGATGACCCCTGTCATTGAAGGTAATTACAAATACAAATATGAAAACTTCATTGTCCACAGTCTGGAAATTTGCCTCCAGCTTCACAATAAAAGATGTCATAAAAACACAGTGATTTAAAAAAAAAACAAGGAGGAAAAAACTGCAATTGGTATTGTTTGGTATAAGACAAATTTTATGTATTTTATTTTCTTACTTACTGATGATCGATTAAGGTAAGTGATAATAACTTGCAACCCTATTAGCAACAGAATCTAATAAAGAATTTAACATATCTCTCTCTACTCCTCCACAGTCACCCCTCTGCTTGGTTTTGGTTTACTTATTTTATTTTAGTTATTCGTATGTTTTGTTCACACTCCACAACACCTGCACCCACCACTGTTAACTCATTCACACCACACAGCACTGATTTACACACCTAACACCTAACACGATTATTTAACTGGGGTCTGCCCCTGTCCTCCCTCTTAATATGTTTCTTTGTCTGCCCCTGTCCTCCCTCTTAACAGACTGAGAAGTTGGGGAGATTTTCATTTGGTTTGTTAGGATTTTTGTTTTCTTATTGTTTTTGTGGTGGTCCTAGAGGGTCAGTGTGCTTATGCATTATATTTTTTGCAGACTCGACAAAAATATAAATGCAACACTTTTGTTTTTGCTTCCATTTTTCACGGGTTATCTTAGTAAAAGATCGAAGACTTGGTCAGTGCACCCAAAAGGTTTATTTCTTTCAAATTTTGCTCCCAGATTTGTTCAGATCTGCATTATGAGCACTTCTCCTTTGCCAAGATAATCCAACCACCAGGTATGGCATACAGAGATGCTGATTATTGCACGGGGGTGTCTGGGACTGGTGGCAATAAATGTCCACTCAAAAATGTGCAGTTTTATCCTGAAAAGGGGCTTTTATTTAGCGCTGAACAATGACGATTTAACATAAGACTACAGGTACCAAATTATTTTCCCAGGAGGGCAAAATCATGACCCGCCCTACTTAGCCTCTTGGTTAATACTCGTTGCCACTGTTGATTGGATTAGTTACGTTTAGGCATGAAGAGTGATTGGTTAAGGATATTGTATGAATATCATGGTAAGCCAATCAGAGGCAGGGTAGGACGGGTCATGACTTTGCCCTCCTGGGAAAAAGTTTGGCATGCGCAGTCCTATGAAATACCCATAGTTCAGTGCCTAATATATGTGATTTTTTCAAGATAAAATTGCATTTTAGAGTGAGCTTTTATTGTGACCAGTCCAAGGCACTCCTGCTGTTTAATCAGCATCTCTATATGCCACATAATTGATAACTGATTTGTTGTCAACTTAACAGCAAACTATTTTGATATTCAATTAATTGGTTTGAGTCTTTTTTTTTAAGAAAAGAAAACAACAAAATTATCTGATTCTAGCTTCTTAAATGTTAATATTTTCTGGTTTCCTTAATTCTCCAAGACAATACACTGAACATATTTGGGTTGTGGTCAAAACAAGACAGTTGAGGACATCATCTTGACCTTTGGGAAACAGTGATCGACATTTTTCACCATTTTCTGATATTTTTAGGACCAAACAACTAATATATTAATTGAGAAAATAATCAACAGTTTAATCGACCGTGAAAATAAATGTTGGTTGCAGCCCAGTAGGCTTTAATTCTAATCTGGCATTTGTTCAACAGAAACAGCATGTGTGTGCAAGTGTTGTGATTATGTTGTGTTTTTGTTTTTGAGTGCATTTAAAGGCCCACTTTGCTCTATATCTACCAAAAACGAAAGAAATACATACAGCCTTCAACTTTAGGTCATAGCTCAGGCTTCAGCAAAATTCGTTTAACATCTGATCATGTATACACATTTACAAAAACAGCCATACACTTACATACAAACATTGCATACATTGCATATCTGTTGGTCAATCCAAAATACTGTATAGTGGCTGCAGCTCATGCTAGATATTGTCTAAAATCATGTAGACTATACTGTATGCTGTGTCTATAGCAACTGCAAGAGGTAAAAAAAAAAAAAAAAAGAATTCTGATTTGGCATTTGTCCACCAGAAATATCTTTTCTATAAATAACCAATAAATATTCATGAACCATGAAGGATGTCAGATTGGAGACAGACTAGGCCCTCCTCTGCAGGAAAATGTTTATCAAATGAAACAGATAAACAGATAAAAAAAAAATGTAACCTGTTTGATTAGTGCAATAAAAGCGTTTGGTGTAAAGCAAGAGCAGAATAAGGGGAAGTACATTGTCTTTTTTTTTCTCACCGGTGATTTCCAGGTTCCACATGCACCTGCCCCGCAGCATCAAACGGTGCGAAAAGATCACATCTTCCTCTTCTTCTTCCTCTTCCTCTTCCCCTTTTTTTTCCACGTTGAGGGCAGCCGCCTAACCTCCAAACACACGCCGTGTGTGTGTGCGCAGTGATCCCGCCCGCAGTGAACGGCTGCTCGCCCTCTGGACCTACACTACGCACTAACATGAGCCGTGGCGGAGCGTCGGTTATATGGCTGCCGAGCCGAGCAGAGACAAGCAGATGTGGGAGTGCCGAGAACAGCTGCGCACTGACGGGAGTCCAGTCCAGAGGAGAAACCGGAGAAAGTGGAGACGGAAGCCCCGGGACAAATGAAATGTATGGAGGCATTATAGGGAACAGCGACGTCTTTGACTGAAGCAGGACTGCACAGACGTGAATTAATCAGCGGTCTCGGTCTCCAGCTGCTGCCACAGGTTTATGGTCTTTTGTATGCGCGCCCTTCATCCACCATCTGTGTTTCCTGGGCAACCGAAGAGGAGGAGGACTGCCTGCAGGCTCCAGCAGCTAATACAGTACCACACAGCCACCACCTCCAACCAAACAACACTACTGTAT
Organism: Lutjanus campechanus; assembly: GCA_027495735.1. Taxonomy (NCBI): domain Eukaryota; kingdom Metazoa; phylum Chordata; class Actinopteri; order Lutjaniformes; family Lutjanidae; genus Lutjanus; species Lutjanus campechanus. Next base: position 8,619 of record JAJHUR010082083.1, read on the forward strand.
CCTGCTATGCTTAAAGGGACATACTGTATCATAACTATGGGTTTGTATAAATGTTCAACTTAATAATTAACAGATTTCTGCACGTGCACAAGGATAAACACACTTATTTTAAAGGGACAGTTGACCTCAAATTCAAAATTACATATTTTTTCTCTCACCTGTAGTGCTGTTTATCCATTTAGATTGTTTTGGTGTGAGTTGCTGAGTTTTGGAGATATTGGCAGTGGCAGAAAGAGCACTGAAAATTTGCACTCAAGTTGAAGTACTGTTGCCCCAAGTGCCCTCTTGGATGCCCCTGTGATAGATAAAACATTAAAAATGCCATTGAAAGTGGCCCAGTATCCATGACAGTGTGATAAAGTGCCCACTAGGCGTCCTTCCAGTGGACGTCCTTCCAGTGCAAAACATGACAAAGTGTCCTCTAAAGATGACAAAACATGATAAAGTGCCCTAAAGGATGCTTTTACAGTGGACAAGGCATGATAATGTGCCCTCTAGGTGTCCTTCCAGTGGACAAAACATGATAAAGTGAAGAGGAAATGCTAATCAAAAAGGTTTATTTTCCGGTGAGTTTGAAATGAGATTTGAATGGTGCACTTTTGGGCCTGAGGGTGGTGCTAGAGGGTCACTGCAGAGAGATACTCGTGAGACTTTTGAGGAACATAAAAATAAAGGTATGAAGGTACAAATGATTTCAAAATATAGTGCATTAGATTCCTCATCAAATCTGAGTAACTGTGAGGCAACTGACCTTTGAAATAGATCATCATGTTCTGTATTAATTCATAACTGCACTGACAACTGACTTGAGGCAGTTTGTGATACACAATAAAGCTCCTGGATCCCTGTTCACCTGCCTACCTGCTGTCTGTCACCATCATCACCGCTCTCAGCCACACCTGCCATCAATCAGCTCATCACCTCTCCTACATATCAACCCATGTTCTCGCCCCACACGTTACCGGATGCTGTGCGAGTTCCACCCAGCTAAGTCCGTTTTCTCTACCGACTGTTCCCTGTGCTTTGTTTGTACTTGTGATTAATGTGTTTGTCTCCTGTGCCACAGGATCATCACCAGCCTGCCTGTCTCTCTGTCCTGCAGCCCTCTCACCTGGCTACCAGTTATCATCTCCTCGCCTCCATTCCCCAGGTTCTTATAATAAAACTTATAACTTCACCTTAAGAAATATCCTTTTCCATCGCATTATTTGTGCTTTCTTCAGATTCAGGTGCATTCCTACTACCTACCAGTAATTATCTCTATAATAAATTGTTATCTTAGTCCAGAGTGTGTATTTTCAGAGCAGTGGGCTTTTGTTGCTCTAGTTCTGACAGTTTTATAACTGCTGGCTAATCAACTTACAGTGGAGGACTCGTACTTGTTTGTTATTGTCAGTTTACAAAGTTGCGCTTGTCTTGCACTCCTGCAGTGTTCCTGCAGCCTGCCTGAGCTTCCCTGAGTCTGGGCTTCAATCATAGATTGCATATTATCAACAACTGGACTACTGCACTAATTTTTGCAAATGCAATTTCTACATATTGCTCCTTTGAATATTTCTTTGATTTTTTTTTATTTTATAGCTCAAAAAATATTACCTGAGTTTTTTTAGTTAAGTACTGAAAATCTAAACACTGACATTAAACATTAAAATAATAATTCAGCAAAAATAACATATAAAAATGCAAAGTAGGCTTATTTATAATACAGGGGGATTTGTTGTCGTTTTTTGCTTGCATTCAAATGATATTCAGTCACAACAAAGTGAACAAGATAAACCTAACAAAATGTCAGAGGATATTCACTCAAAAATGAAGATTCAGTCATTATTTACTCACCCTCATGCTGATTGAAAGTCAGGTTTAGTTTTTTAGTCCACAAAAACACTTGTGGTGTTTCACAGGAAAACAGTGTTGCAGAATATCTCAAACAATGTAAGTGAACGATGATCAGTTTTCAAAGTCTCCTAAAGCCCCGACATGCCAAGTTCACTTGGAAGATGTCATTTACACCATATTTTAGCCTGAATCTTCACTGTAGATCCTTAGCTTGAGCCACGTTTGCATGCACATGCACACTGTCTGAGCTGTGTGTGGATGGTATGACTTGTGCGTGCACAAGTGAACCACATGTTGGGGCTTTACGAGTCTTTGATTTATGCCAGACGAGCAGTATGGAGGCATTTTACGCTTTCTTTGATTGTTTTTTAACATTCAAAAATTGGTCCCCAT
>JAJHUR010082084.1:6957-34638 GCA_027495735.1 Lutjanus campechanus
CCGGGGGAGGACGAGGGCCTCCTCGGTGACTGAGGCAGCGGCAGCCGGGACCCCGACAGGGTGCAGGTGGACAGGTCGCTCTCAGATGACTTGGACGTGCCGTAACGGAGAGGATGAGGGGGCGTCGAGAGGGAGTTATTGTTGTGATTACGGATCATTGATGCCCTGATGAAAAACAATGGGAAGAATGAAAATCAATAATAATACCAGGAAGTTTTCGCTTTGGCATACTGAGATGTTAAGGGCTGCAAATACCAATAATTTTCATTATCAATCAGTCAGTTACTTTCTGTATTAACTGCTTAGTAATAAAACGTTCATCACATTTTCCTTCAGCCCAAAGGTCTTAAAATTGCATGTTTTGTCGAACCAAACCCAAAGTTATTTCAGTGACTTCACTGACCATCATATATGATCAAAACAAGCACCAAACATTCACATTTAAGAACTGAAACCATCTAACATTTGAGATTTTTGCTTAGAAACAATTGAAACTGTTTTTTTGACTTAATTAATTCATTGATTGACTGTACTTACAGCTCTAGAATAGTTAAATATCATGTTTATGAACTTGTAACTAAATCCCACTGCTACTACTCATTATGCAGAATGGCCCATTTGACAATCATATATATTATATTATTGGATTATAATTATTGAGGCATTAGTGCGTGTAAAGGTTGAGCTAATTTGAATAACTTTATATATATATTTAACCAATACTAATACATAATCATTTATTTGTTGATTATATTTTGTACTAATCTAAATCTACAAAGAAACAAAGTATTCAGTTAATGTGGTAAAGAAAAAAGCATGATACTTCTGTAGTCGAGTAGAAGAATAAAGTACTTGAACCAGAAAAAATACTTGCTACTTAGTTACTTTACACTACTGCATATACTCAAGATGAATTTTCTCTTATTATTTGAACAATGTGTAACTGGTAAAATGGTACCACAACAGAAATAATTTATTGCGTTAAATCTAGGGCTGTGTATTGTTTAAAAAATTGTGATATCAGTACCAATACCAGTTCCCACAAAGTGATACTGATACCAATGGAGCATGTAATTCGATACCTTTTCTCAGATGTTTTTCTTTATGAAAAACATTTGCAGTGATTGGATTTGAGTAAAACCCCGTAAGTAACCTTTTTTTTTTCTAGCTCTGGCTACCAGTGGGGTTGAATCAACGTATCATTTGACTGGAGAAGTTTTGATACTAATTGGAACTGGGTTTTTTTTTAGAATCTCAGAGCTCTGAACCTCAGAGAGACCGGTCCTGTTTGAAAAAACAGATGATCAATAGGATGATGCATGATGCATCTGTAATATAATAGAAGAAATTCAACTCAATATTTTACACAGAGGTCATATATCCCCTCCCCAACATCGTGAGTTTGATCCTGACTTCTCACCTGTTTTTTTCTCTGAAAAATCAATAAAAATATGTACTTGTACTTTTGGATCACTACATTGAATGTTATAAATTTAAATGAATGCACTTCAAAAGAACACTCTAAACACAGGACCCTCCTCTGTGACGTGTAGGTGTTACCTGTGTGAACCGATGGCAGAAACAACTTCACTGTCGCTCTGACTGGCCAGCGTCGGGTCGAACGACTGCAGCCTGGCTAAACTTCTCAGGGATCGAGGGGGACGCACCGGGGAGGAGGAGGAGGCAGGGTTGCTCACACTGGAGCGTCTGTACGAGGGCGGCTGTCTGTTAGCGAAGGACGTGGCGTTTCCGTTAGAGTCAAGGGTCACCGCTGGCTCCATGTAGCTCCCGTCACCATGGACCCCGTTAAAGTTAAAGTGCTGGCTCTGGGGAGTGGGCGTTGGGAGGCGAGGTAGTTGGTGAAGAGGCTGAGGCTGGGTGGTGGTGGGTGGCAGGATGGGCTCCCCGCTGTCCAGAAGGCGTGGCGGGGGCTGTTTGGGACAGCCGTCATGGTTGTAGAGCATGGGGTACCCTCTTCTGACCTCTACATCCACACTGTGACCCACAGGCACCGACTTGAGCATCTCCACCACCTCTTTATGAGACACTCCCAACACACACACGTCATTGATGTACACCAGGAGGTCCGCTGATCAAACACAAAAGAAAGCACACAGATAGAGACATCATTAACACATACTGAAAATAATGCTGGGTATTTTTAATCATCTGCAGCAAAACTGAACCTCTCCTGAGCAAGTTTTGTACCCGGCCGAACCTCCATCAACTTTCTGCTTTCTCTTTTTCCCGTATGCAATTTTTTCCCCCTAGTTTAATTGTCAATATATCATTAAAATATTTATTATCTGTGAAATAAAAAAGTGGGACATGACCATGGTAGCTGGTGTACTGTAATAAAACAAGTTGCAAGCTGACTGATAAAATTTAATACTAACCAGAGGTGACATAAGTACACACATCCTTCAGTCGAGTAGACGTACAGATACTCGTGTAAAAAGACTGGTAAAAGTAGAAGTACTGATTAAACGTCTTTACTCAAGTAAAAGTGAAAAAGTTCAGGCTTTGAATGTACTCAAAGTATAAAAGTAAAAAGTCGTCCTCTGAAGGACATTTTTACTGGCTGTTTCTGTGCAAAGCTAACAGAACCTCAGCTTTTCTCCTCGGTTGAATCTCCCTCTGTGCTTTGTCTTGTGACACTTTTTATATTGTTTTCATCTCATTTAAGTCTTATGTTGTTTTAATTTTGATACATTGTGTTACGTTGTTTTGTCTTTGTTAACGTGTTTTACATTATTATCATTTTGTTATCATCCTGTTACACCCTTACGTTGTTTCTGTCTTGTTACATTGTTTTTGTCTTGTTACGTCGATTTCGTCATTTTTGTCTTATTACGTTGTTTTTGTCATGCTACGTCTTTAACAGTATATTCTTGCTATGTCTTGTCACATTATCATCTTGTTACACCTTTACGTCATTTTCACCTTGTTACATTGTTTTTGTCTTGTTATGTCTTTTACATAATTTTTGTCTTGTTCCGTCATTTTCGTATTTTATCTCAAAAACGTTGTTTGGAATAATAAATCGGCAGGGGGTGTAATAATTTTTTCTCCTTCACTCTTCTTCCTATCCAGTCTTCCTCTCCACTCTCCCTGGCTTGCTCTGGGGGGTGTGTAAGGGTCAACAACACACCTCTGTGGTTACTTTTGACACATATTTTTTACCGCTTTGACTTTTTTGACCATTTTCATATGCTTGAGTGTGCAGATAAGTGTAGTTTGCAAATGAAACCCCGTCTGCGTGTTTTGTGTGGGTGTTGACTAATCCAACCAACTAATCCCTCTAAACCAGCCTATTAACAGATATGAACTAGATCAGTCCCTGTAGAGACAGCCTGTGCTGCCGCTTCCTAAAGTAGTGATATCTGCCGTCTGTGTGTGTGTGCGTGTGTGGATGTGGATGTGGATGTGGATGCACACCGTTACATATGCGTGTGTTATGATAGCTTGATTATTGTGTGCTAGCCCCGAGGATTAAGGACTGATTGTGATATACACTTGCTGTGGGAGATCAGAATACCACAGTTATAATCCCAAAGAGTAGAGATGGAGAACTAGAGAGCACCGTGTACTGATTAAAGTATTTTCTGTTTTGCATGATTTCAGCAATCACAGTTACAGTTCTCAGTCTGCAGCTATGACAGGCTCCGACTATTAATAACAGTCGAAAAATAATATCTTGTGTCTCTGTTCTCTTCAGCTGATATCATCTCGCATGTCTCTTTTATAGCAAAACATTTTAGACAGCAGTGGAAGAAGTACTCAGATCCTTCACTTGAGTAAAATTAATATTACACTGAAAAAAATAAAGCAAAAATCCTGCTTTGAAAATGTTACTTAAGTAAAAGCATGTTAAGTATAATCGGTAAAATGTACTTCAGGTTTTCAAAGTAAAAGTACCAATCCAGAGAAATGTCCCCTGTGACTGTTATACTATTATATATTATATCATTAGATGATTCTGACTCATGCATTAATGCAACAGCAGGATTTTACCGGTGTAGTTGGTTGAGCTGGAGCTCACATTGAACTATTTTAGGTCAGGACTGCAACTAATGATCATTTTCATTGTGGATTAATTTGCTGGTTATTTTCTCCATTAATGGATTGATTGTTTGGTTTGTAAAAAATCTGAAAATAGTCAGAAATGGCGTCACAGTTACCCAGAGACCAAAGTACTTTGTAACTGATTTTTGACTGAAATTGAGAGTGGCAGAAATGAGAAAACAACTTGTTTTGATTTCGCATTTTTCATTTTGGCTTAAAAATGAATAAACCACTTAATATTTTGTTTTCCACCTTATGAATGAGTTTGTTTCTGATTGGATACTGCACCCTGTCAATTATTTTCCCACTGTTCTGCCTTCAAAATAAGAGTTCCCTACTGCCCTCTTTGCCAGCAGGTTGACAGCCTCATCTACATATGAAAAAAATATCAATCTTCAAAGTCACTGGAGAAGATTGTATCATCATTGAGAGTAATTTCATTTTGCTGAATGTTAGTTTTTTAGGTTTGCATATATATATATATATATATATATATATATATATATATATATATATATATATATATATATATATATATATATATATATATATATCTGCCACTAAAAATTCCAATCAAGAATCAAACAGTTAAAAAGTGCCAGATACCAAAGTGACATCTTCACAATGTTTATTTTGCCCAATACATAGTGAAAATCTCAAAATGATTCAAACTAAATTAAAATTATTAAAATAATTCAAAGAAAAAGTAGCAAATCTTCATATATATAAAGGTGGAACCATAAAATATTTTGAATGAAAAATGACATGAAAGATTAACTAAACAGTTGCCGACTGATTTTCTGTCAAGTCACTAACAGATTAATTGACGAATTGTTTCAGTTGTACTTGTATTAATTGTTGGGTAGTTTAACTTATAACAAAATATCATATTTTATAATCTTTTTATGTATTTTGTATGTAAAAATCTTAATTTGCAAAGTCACTAAAGCTGTCAGATAAATGCAATGAAATAAAGGTACATAGTCTCTGAAATGTAGCGTAATATAAGTAGAAAGTGGCATATAAAGAAAAGACTCAAGTAAGAGCACCTCAAATTTGTAGTAAAACTTAATCAGTTACATTCCACCACTGTCTTAAGAGAGCTGTGTCATGCAGTACTCGCCCCTGGTTCTTTGTATTTTTACCTGTCTTGAGCGCTGACGGTCCACTTGATGTCACACTGTAGACCTGCAGGAACTCTCCCGGCCTGCTGCCTCCAACGATATTAAACCCAAACCCTCTGGAGCCCTTGGTCAAGTGTGTGTGCACAGGGAAACCCCGAAGCTCCCCAGGCTGGTCTGTGAACCCTGTCAGTCGCCAAAATACACAAAGACAGACGAGGAGAGGATGAGATGATGATGAGATGATGATGATGATGATGCTCGCCTCCAAGAAAAAGCTGACAAAAGCCTTCAAGGCCGCAAGGATATAAAAAAAAAAAAACTAGAATGATGTTAGAAAAAGAGGAGTAATAATAGTTTCTGTCCCCTGTGTTTATATGACTAAATGTTTTGAACTGATGGATTTTAGAAGCGAGGGAAGAGAAAGAGAGGGAGTCAGAAAACTGTAAACCGATCGCCAGATGGCTTTTAACAAAAAATACTTATAAATAAATAGACATGCAGACAAGAATGCATTAAAAGCAGAATCTGTTACAGACTTCCTCCTTAAAATCAGCAATATAATCCCAACTCAGTGCTGTAATCAGGGTCTCTTTACTCTTTACTCTTACTTTGCATCACCAAATCTGTGGAAAATGTTATTACAGATTTTATTGGTAACATTTTATAATAACCATCATTAAATTAAATTTTAAGTGGCTAATGTACGACTCATTGTAACTCTGCCTGTGAAAAAGTAAATGCAGATTTGTTTCACCTGATTTCATGGAGGATTCACACCGGTGCTGTAGGTCATATAGAGGCATAAATTGAGACTCTTTCATAACCAGTGAAACACTCGTCGCAGAAGCTTTAATTTCTGGTAAATTGATAGTTAAATAGATGAGGCATTAAAATGCATGTCAATAACTACATATTAATAAATATTATAAAAATAACAGTGAGTATACTGCCCAATACCCCGACGTACTTCATGTGTTTCCATGTATTTCCCCCGAATCACAGTGGCTAATTGAATTACAGCCATGGGAATAAATGAGCTTTTTGCCCGGTTGTTTTTAATCTTGGACCGTCTATATCTCCGACCAGAAGGAAGTGGCTAGAACTCCACTCAGAGTGGGTGGGATGTGTCCCTGAAGACCTTAATAATGATAATGATACATAAAATAACACTGTGTAAATAATTCAGCGTACTATATCCTCTTAAATCATTTCCGTGTCTTTCCGTCCTCACTTTGTCTTCCTCCGCCGACGCCCCACACATACACACCATTTCACTGTCCATTAAGTGTAATTGCACTTTTTATACTCTGTCTTCACCTCCCTGCACTCGTTTAACTCATTCGCCAAAAAATAATGTTTTCAAATGTTCTATAGGTATCGCAGTAACATTGTAATTTTGAATTATTTTCTGATGTCATGATAGTTTGTGTAATATAAATTATTACTATTATTATAATTATTATAATATATTTTATCTGCATTTATAATAGCTAATAAAATGATAAGAGATAATCACAATTATATTGTGATTACAGTAAATTAGTAAACTAAATTAGTTTATTGTTGCACTCATAACATTTTATATATTATATTAAGTATTTTCTTCTGATTATCAAGTGATTTGTAAAACTTTAAAGGGACAGTTCACCCCCAAATCAAAAATGCAGATTGTTCCTCTTACCTGCAGATCTTGTTTTCAGCAGTTTTATGAAAGAAATATTTTCTTTCTAGCGGGAAAAAAAAGTAGTTCCAGTAGATTCAACTACAGAAAGAATATATTTCCTACATGAAACTGCTCACAACAAGGTCTGTGGATTATTTTGAGAAACTGGATCATTTCTGCAAAGAAACATTGCAGTTGATTTTTTCTTCTTCTTTTTTTTTAGATGGATTAAAAAAAATGTACAGGCAAGAGGAAAAACATATATTTTTGATTTCTGGATGAATTGTCCTTTAAGAAATCATTACACAGAGATGGATCAGATATTTGTAACACTTTGTTAATGGTTGATTAGATTGTAAAACACTTCTAAACATTATTTAGATGCTATTATAAAGTTGCAACTGATTATAACACCTTACATACTTAGAGACTTATTTTGACCCAAAGCACGATCTTTTCCGAATACCCAAATAATTCTGTGGCCTGTATTTTGACAGTCTACCCCGACGATATATATCACTTTATGCTAACTTGACCGCAGAGCTTTGCACGTGCAAAACAGACTAGAGCGTTACCTACAGCATCATAGTTTGAAGCGTAGGGCCACCGACCAAACTGCTGTTGTTGATATATTCATATGTTTCATAAATGTTTTATAAAACATATATTAACATCATTTGAATGTTTCTCAACAGTAAAATAACTATTAATGTAACTATGCTTAACTATAGACTTACCATATGTTAATGATTGTTATTATAAAGTGTTTGAATTTTATTTTCCTCCTAATTTTGCTCCTTATTTCAGTCTTACGGAGCAGCAATCATTTCATGTTGCATAAATTTAAACATATGCCCACTCTTGTCCACATGATGACAGCGTCAGTGTGGATTCCACTTGTACCAGATTTGACAGTAATCCTTTCTCACATGCAGGTAATTCTGTCCATAATGGAGATTATATCACCTTCTGCTGGCGACAGACGTGTACTGCACTTTACTGGAATCATGGCACTGGAACAGATGGGTGTCGTCTTACCGTTTGCAATCAGCCATGTCAGACAAACCATCAAAAAGCTAGATTATGTCCTTGTTCTTTTAACAGCGAGTCATGTGACCAAATTATGAAATTAAGTTGCCAGTCACATGCCAAGCACGTGTCGACCCTGCCAGCCTCAGCAGCAGTAAGTCTGGCTCTCTGCCAGCAGCTCCGAGCTTTAGGCCTTAATCACTTACATGTCTCTGTTCAGCGAAAAGCTCATTCCATCTCATTTGACTCTAACAAGCCGGCTGTGTCTGCTACTTCCGTTCCTCACAAATATGTAGCTTAATTTAGGCTGCCGAACGGTTAAACATGTCACCGGTGTTTCAATAATTACATCCAGAGAGAAGGAAAGAAAGAAAGAAAGAAACAGAGACGCTCACATTCATTTTTGTAGACGGTCTCCCTGCTCGAGGCTCGAGGACTCTGCCAGCTGGTCCTCTTCGGGTTACGACTTGAGGAGACAAAAGGGGGAAAGCGAAAGAAAAGACTCCCTCTTCAGAAACATAATAGCATTTGATATAATATGACAGAGTTGGAATTCGATACACTCAGAACAGAGATGCCTGCCATTCAAAGTCATGACAACTCTGCAGCATTCAGAGCATGTTTATAGGAACAGTTTGACATTTCGGGAATGTGCATATTCACTTTCTTGTGGAGAGTTAGATGAGAGGATTGTTACCACTCTTATATCTGTTCATCTTCCCCTCAACCCCGCCCTACCATTGGTTTTTTGGTCATTTTTATGGGGGAACAGGGAATATTTAGTGGGAGATAACAGGTCAACAGTATATGCCACATAGAAGTGTACACATCTTCTGTAAGATGGGAACATGAGGATTAATTTGAGATGCAGCTTAGCATCGTGCACCAAGGTTTTCAAGTCATTAATCTGTAACAAAAACTGTGTTTTCTTTCACAACCTATCAAAGTTTCAGTTGGTACCATTTATAGACATTAAAACTGAGTCTGCAACAGCCTCTGGAAGACAGTAATCTCAGCACACGTGGAGCTGAAGACGTTAAATATGAAGCTGGAGCCAGGAGATAGTTAGCTTAGCTTAGCATAAACAGTTGAAACATAGGGAAACAGCTAGCCTGGCTCTGTCCGAAGGGAATATAACATGCTATGTCGTGTTTTTTAAGCACAAAAAACAACAATTTTCTGTTTATTCGTGGTTGGGTTGAGGGTTTAGGTTAGGTCAGTGTTACTCAACCTGGGCCCTGGTCGGCACCCCTCAAGGGTGTCACGAGATAATTTTTGGGAGTCGCCAGATGGTTGTGAAGAATAAAATAAAATATTGAGGCAAAGAGCAGGGAATGAGAGCCAGGAAGCAGCTCTCAGTGACATCAGCTCAATTAAGACATTCAAGCACTCAAGCACTGTGAGTTTGGTAGCTGTCATGTGTTATTATACAATAATTCTTGAACTGTCTTGGGCAGAGAGGGGAGCGGGGTGGTTGGGGGGTGCAGGAGTTGCAACAAGAAAAGGGTGAGAACCACCGGGTTAGGCTATGGTCAGGCATCATACGGTCAAATCAGTCTGAGTGTGAGCATTAGAGAAACTGACTTGTTTAGGTTAAGGATACGTTTAGTCTTAAGTTAAGCTTGTTTTTGTAAACACAAACTACCGTGAGCTTTAGTGGTGCTGGTTGGATTTATGTTCAATTAGAGCAGGGCTAACTGTTTCCTGTTTTTTCCAGTCTTTATGCTAAGCTAGAGTAGTACAGTCCAAATCACTATGAGTTCATGTTAACAACAGTCACCTCTGAGTACACAACTGACAGTTGATTTGAACTGTGCAGCTGTGACTTTAACGTTTAAAGATATTTATTACATGGCTTTGTTAAATACTCAATTCTGATTGGTCAGTTTCTGTATTTTAAGGTCTGTTATTTCTTTATAACAGTTGCTATGAACACAGTTCTGATCATAACCTCCGGAAGAGCAATAAAGTTATTTCATCAACAAAATCCTTTTGTAATAAGTGGGATAATATACAGTGAGCAGGTCATTACTGCAAAATAAACCCCAACAGGGTGATGCAGGATCCCAACTGGAAGTGGAGGGGTCCTGAATCATGCTGAAGAGGTATGATATCATCTCTTACATAGTTAAAGTGATATTCCACCGCAGAATAATAGTTCACTCAATATGTACTCAACTCTATGCCGATGTGAGGATGGGTGAAGATCTTCAGTTCACAAAACAATCCTGGAGTCTCAGCAGAATGGAGACCAAATGTAAATGTAAAAAAAAAAAGAACACAAAACAAACTCAAAATGTCTCCATCCTGCTCGTGTGGTGTAATCCAAGTGTCCGTGAGCCACGACATTAAAATTTAACCACAAAAGACGCCATTTACACCATGTTTTTAGCTGAAATGTCAACTGTAGCCTCCCAGGTAGCATGTAAACATGGCGTCGGTGTATCGCAAGACTTCGTATATCTCTTAATGGATGCACGTGTGAAAATACAGTTGACATTTCGGCTAAAAACATGGTGTAAATGGCGTCTTTTGTGGTTAAATTTTAATGTCGCGGCTTGCAGACACTTGGATTACACCACACGAGCAGGATGGAGACATTTTGTGTTTGTTTTGTGTGCTTTTTTAAAAACGTTTTATCCGTGGTCAACATTCACTGCCATTGTACTGGATTTGGCTGCTACCCTGTTTTCTGCTGAAACTCCAGGATTGTTTTGTGAACTGAAGATCTTCACCCATCGTCACATCGGCATAGGGGTGAGTACATATTGAGTGGATTATCATGTTGGGCTGGAATATCCTTTTAAACATTGTGGTCTGATCTAGCTGATTTTACTGCTGTGTTTAATTTATATGCTGTGTGGCTTTGCTAGCATCTTTTAAAAAACACCCAAAAGCAAAGTCTTTCCTGTCTGACTGCTAGTTTTGAGTAAACTCTGCACCTCAACAGATAAATTAGGTCTCCAACGTTAATGGAAGACTTGTTACTAATGGGAAAAGCATAAAACAAGCATTTTAGATGAATGAGCTGTGTATACTGTAATTTGAAATAACATCTAAGAAAAACAAATTTGTGGTAGATACTCACTCTATGTAAGACTCTCCTGGGTCACTGAAGGCGAGCTCCCAGTGATCAGGCATCACACCTCTCACCCTGGCTCCACTCCTGCCGCCAATGATCCCGTTCTCTATGGCCCGACCATCGCTGCTGCTGGAGGCCCGGGGCCGCCTGGGGGACTGATGGAGGGGTGGGACACCGCCGCTGACACCTGCTGAGCCTCCTGTAATTATAGTGACAAGACAAAGTGTTAAAAATTTAAATTTAGCAGTCATATATCATTTAGCAGCTGCGGGAGGTGAAAAAAAGTTTCTTCTGCATTCTTTAACGATCTGATGTGATGGCAGATCGACTGGGGGCTGTCAGGCAAAAAGACCTGAGGTCAGCATCTCGGCCGGCTTTGTCCTCCCTCTAAGGAGGCGGGAGAGTGTGACCATGCATGCCACACGACCAGCCGAAGAAGAGAAATAAGCATAATTTTTTTGCAGAGCTGTCCTTGTAGCTGTCCTTCAGCTGTGAGCTCCAGCATGGATCTGAGAGACGTCGGACACAACACGGGCGTCCTGAGTCCTGCTGCACACGACAAGTGCTGCCGAACCCATCCACCCACGCAGTATCACTTCAGAAGATGACTCAGCAGAGGTCAGGGTGTTGGATGGCACTCTCAAACTCCATCCTGCCTGTATCCTGCATTCAGATCCCCTCCACCCCCCCTCTTCAGTCCGGGCTGCCTGCTGCCCTACCTGCCTGTTTGGAGCACGTTTCTAACTATCTGGATCTCTGCCTGCCTGCGATTTTCACCTCCCACTCTGTCCGCCTCTCCCTTATCTTCTGTAGCATTCTGGCTCCCTGCCTCCACCTTTCCTAACGCTCAGCCTCCCTACCTGCCTCCACCACCGCCCCGTGTCGCTGCCTTGCTCCCTTACCCTAACCATCTAATCTCATACTCGCCTTCTGTTCAGCTCCGGTGCTCCAGTTTCCCTTTGCCATCACTTCTCTGACTCTCCCACACTGCTTTCATTGTTTTATCTGCATAGATGACGTGATTAAGAGTAGTGGAAAATCCAGTTTTGAGATTGTTTTTTTTTTTTCTCCAGTATATTTATTTGACTGCTAGTTCAGGCAGATGTAGATATATTACATAAAAACAACACATCATAAACTTATAGATAAATCTGGGGGGAGTACTGTGAGTAAACAAGCCGTCATCCTGTGGTGGCATCTCCCTTCCAGCATGCTAATGCTTGAATGCGAGCTGTCATAAATGGTGTACAATTTTCTGCTTTTCCTTTTTCCTTTTTATGTAAAGTTACTTTTGACAACAATGTCTAGGAAGTGGGGAAGAAACCTTTGCAGTTCTCGGGCGCTCCAACAGAGGTGTCAAACACTGACTTTGGAAAAAAAAAAAAAGGAATTTAAAATACACTAACTTTTACTTCATGAAGAGTGCTCCTGTCTGAGCCCATGCATTAAAAAAAATGCATCCTAACCAACTGGAAATCTCAAGATTCGCCATCGACAAGAGAATGGATTAACGAGCTTGTGTCTTACTGCACACCTGAAAACATGCTGTGTAACATAAGAAAGAAACCTGCAACCTTTCAGAAAATCTGCAGGCTTTTTTAATAACATTCTGCCTTCTTTGGATATCGCTGACCACGAGTGTTATGACTCATGCTGGACCAACGCCAGCTTAATATGTAGATTTATATGCGGTGTATGTTTATGTGGTATACATGGGCCTGTGTGTGTGTGTGTCTGTATATGTACAGTAAATTTATACATGAATGGAAAGAGGGAACCATACATGGGATGTGGGTAGGGGGTGATGCTGTATTTTTATTTCTTCTTATTCTGCTTCTATCTGGTGTATGCATGACTTAATACGCATGTGTACAGTTCCTTGAATATGTGCATTTTTATTTATTTATTTTCATTCTGTGTTGTCTTTATTTTAGTTACCGTTTTCAGTTGTAGTCACCACAATAGGTTATGTTTATTATTGGACATACGTCACATACATAAATATCATGTCATCACTGTTGTACTTGTATGTGTAAGCTGGTGTATCATTAATCTTTTATTGCAGGAATGTTTGTGGGTGCTTGTGCACATGTGTGTCTTTCCTATTTTTTCATGCACAGTTGGTTTTGTTTGCATGTTTTGTGTACTGCAATTGCACTGCAATGTGAGCATTTTCCAACAAAAAAATCCTGACAAAAAAGGAATATTAACAGAAAGGACCTCTGAAAATCTTGAATACCTGTGAAAATATGAATTCATTGTTTTTAAATATATTACACAGTACTGATCATCATAATCTATTTCCATTGTCAACCAATTTCTAACTACTAGAACATTAATATCGCAATAAAAAGGTACCTTAATGAGTTACTAAGGGCCACAATCTAACATCATCAATCCAATTATTCATACTGTCACTGTCAGCTGGTAACAGCAGACTTCTAGAGCCTTCTAGAAACTACTAGCACACACCAAGAGAGACACTACAACTGTACAGGTGATTAAACACAAATGAAAACATACTTATAACATTATATTCCATTTCTGCCAATAAATCCCTGTAAATCTTACACACTGGACCCTTAATAATTATCATTAATCGGGCAGCAGTGGCTCAGCGGGTGGTCAGCTGGTGACAGGGTTGGTGTTTGATCCTCAGCTCCTCCTGCCCACATGTCAAAGTGTCCTTGGGCGAGACACTGACCTCAAATTGCTCCTGGTGGTCGGGCCAGAACCTCGCTGGCTGCCGTTGGTGTGTGTGTGTGTGTGTGTGTGTGTGTATGGGGGGGATGAGAGGCAAATTTGTGTTGTGCTTTGAATAAAAGCGCAATATAAATGCAGCCACTTGCCATTTAATAAATGTATTTCAATGGTTTCCAACCGATTTGGCTCGTGATCTAGTCGGAGCCACTTGTCACATTTTATATGTCTATGAATTTTTTAGCAGTACGATCACAGAGGCCTCTAAACTTCAGTTTCATTTAAATAACTGGTCGAGGTTCAAAGAGGTAAAATGAATTAATATTTCATAAAAAAGGCAAAGATTGGAGAGGGGTTCACAAAATGAATATGAATTTTTGTAGCAGAACTTGACCCGTAAGTTGGGGACCAGTTGGACTAAACTTTCCTGTTTCTCTGCAAAGTGGCTCCTTCTACTTTGACACTTTAAGTACATTTTGCTGATAATACTCCTTAAAGTGAGATCTTGACTGCCAGACTTTTACTTATAATGGAGTCTTTTTTTCATGGTTGTATTGGTACTTTTTTCTTGATTAATAAGCCTTTCAAGTCTTCTGATAAACAATAAACTGTGGCTGGTCATCCATCACATGCCGGTGGCGATGCATGCAAATGCTGCAGCCTGCAGCTCCTTCAAACTTCACGACATTTTTGTTTTAATCTGCTATTTTTCAGCTTTATTGCTTAAACATGTATAATCTATAGCAGAGATACACTCAGTGGCATTAGCATTGGAAGAAGGAAGTGCGAGGTTTGGATTAAGAGCTGCAGACATTCAGACGATCAACAATGAACACGGCATTTTCCAGGCAGACCAAATGCCCCGATAGGAGAGGAGGTGAGTGGGGGTAAGAGCCGTGCTAACAGAGCTTTGACTTAAGGCTGCTCCTGGCTAATGTCCTAAACAGACAAAATGAGACTCAGGCAGGACAAGCGACAGGAATCAGAGGCTGCTGTGCCCACCTCTTACAGAGACGCGTTCCACCACAACATCCCAGATCGACCTGTCAAACGGGCCGTGTTCTGAGGCGACAGGACGCAACATGCAATATAACTGCAGGACAGAGTTTTTAATGTGAAGATACTGACTATATTTTCCTCATAAACTTGTTGCTACTCACAGATGCAAATTCAAAAAAATTACTACAGAATTATTTCCTGGGTGTATACGTGTATATGTATATATACCTGAAGAAATCAGGCCAGCAGAATCCATCAGTTTAAATCTCCACTTAAAACATACTTTTATCAAAGAGCCTTTCCTCTTTTTTCACTTCATTTTCATTGACTGACTTTTCTGGTTTCTTGCAATGACTTTGATTTTTACTGACTGTCCCTTTTGCTGGTTTTATTTGCTTTATTTACTTGGATTTTATTGCAAGTTTTATTTATTTGCCTGGAAATTATTTTACGATCCAATTGTTATGAAGCTGTTGCCTTGTGTAGAACGCTTTGTCACATGTTGAGAAGAGCGCTTTATAAATAAAGATTATTGTATTATATGCACGTAAATAACTGTATATATTGGTTTAATTTATTGTATATATTATCCTCCTGTATTCTATAAATCATTTTTATGTATCTTCTATGTGTGTGTAGCATGAAGGGACTGCAACTTTCATTTTGTTGTGCAATCTTGTGTTGAAATAACAATAAAACAGTAGAATAGAAAATGTTTTTGTTGGAAAATAAATCTACAACAACCGTATGTTGGCTACTCCAGTGTTGGATGAACTGAAACATTTTCTGCTTCACTGTGACATGACCTCCGCAGTTTTTTCCCTCACCTCCCTGTGTGCACACTTGCCTATCTGCTTACCTCCTTGCCTGCTCGACCTAAGGCAGCCTGACCTTCCTTTGGAGGCAATCCAGCAATCGATGAGGCCACAGCCCCACTGAGAGTTTAGAGCATACTAATCGTGCTAATGATTGATTAATTTGGGTATCAGAGACTGGAGCTATAGATAGAGGGACAATGCAGTATTTAGCTGCTGGCTGTGGTGCAGGACTCAACAGATATGTTTTCTACAGTCGATATGTCTGATAAACTACTAAAAAAAAGGACCCAAATAACTGTGTAATCCTCCATTTATGATACTATTAACATCTGTTGTTTTTTCCTACAGATTTACATCCATGACCTTGCTCACACATGCTGACATATAGACCAGGTGTAGCTCTACTTGCCTGACAGGCCCGAGTCGTCCTCACTGTTCTCGCCGTCCTCTGCAGTCTTCTCCAGGTTGCTGAGCGATTTGCTGCGTGTGCGGAAGTTTCTGAGCAGGTTGCGGTGTTCCTGGTAGGTGATGGGGGGGCTCTCTGCGCTGATGTGAACAGGTCGAGGTGTGCCGTAGTAATTCCCTGAGACAGAGAAGGAGAAAAAGGTGTGTTGCCTTAAGAAGTGGAACTGCAATGAACATATCAAACTGTAAAATTAAACACGCTGAGGCTGGGTTTCACCAACAAAGATTAATCTAAAATTAGTTCTCATGAGAGTTTAGCAAAACTAGGTTTCAAATTAGTAAATCCTGATTTAAAATTAAGCAGAGCTCTGCTGCAAGATTAAAAACTAGCCTAATCTCCATTTAGTAAATCCAAGTTTGTTGATGTAAAATTAAATTAAATAGAGTTTATGGAGATGATTGCCAAATTAAAATAAATATAGAGATAAAAAATATATTTGAGTGCTGTCAGGACCTAGTAAGTATATAAGATGAGAGAAGACTGTTTTGGTTGCTCTGTATTCTTTAATAAAACATTACATCGTTTGCTAGCTAGCTAAAAAGTTAACATTGTTTATTTGCCAGCTTGCTAAAAAGTTCATATGTTAACATAGTTTGCAAGTTAGGTAGAAAGTTAATGAAATGTTACACTGTTTGCTAGCTAGCTAAAGAGATAATAAAACTAAAACTAAAAATTAAACATAATGTTGCACTGTTTGCTATAGCTAGCTAAAAATTACCAAAAAATTGCCTTGTTTGGTAGCTAATGATAGCTAAAAGAGTTAGTTAGCCTAGTTAGCCTTATCATGGTAGCTTGGCAGATGAGCCCAAATCTCTCCTCCTTTAGGAAAAAAAAACTTGGTGACTGAATTACTGGAAGAATATAACCAAATAATAAAATATTAAAAACAGACAAGAGCACAGGAAGATAAAAAGAGACTGTCTGGCAGCAACTGGCAGAGACACATCATGAAACTCAATTAGTCTCAGTGAGTCTGTCTCTTGACTTTCTTTGAGGAACTTGATTATTCTGCTCGATCCATCTAAAAAAGGCAGCTGTTTCAAAAGTTAAACCTCCTCAAGTGTAAGTTTCAGGTTAATACTGAATCACATTATACAGTTTTGGTGCAACAGAATTAAATGTAATCTCGGTTTACGGTAAAAACTATACTGAGTTTTAAAGAGAGGTTTAAATTGAATTTGTCTTAATTTTAGGGACATAAATCTAAAGGTTATCAGCCACAGCACAGTCTGCATTAACAATAACATGTTACTGAGTTCATGAGGTAAATATAAGATTTTACATTCAGATATTCACTAGCAGAATGGGTTTGTGTTATTATGCACATTGTACAGCAACATACTACATGTCTGTATGTGCATTATGTATCCCCTGAGATCATCTACTGTATAGGTTCTATACTTTCAGTTCTAGCCATCTGCTCCAGACGCTAAAGAAGAAATTAAATTACCTCCACCCCTCCATTTGGCTCGTGGAGATCCAAATGGGTTGAGGGAAACATTAGATTACTGAACTCAACAACAAGGTCACCAGCCGTCACCATTTACTGCCGTTTCCGCGGGCTACACTGCGCGCACGGTGCTGCTGAAGCTCCTGATTGCTCTGCTGTAGCGATGTGTCTGTCAATGTCACATGTAAGGCAAGTGAGGATGACATTTATTGCTCCCATTAAACTCTTATAAATTATGTATGCTAATGTATGGAGGCTTTTTAATCAGAGGCAGCACTCTGACCCTCACCGGGGGGAGGAGGAGTCTGCGGGGTGGATACGAGCTGGGGCAACACCTGATGGCTTAATATGCTAAAATACTGTCACTGTCCTATTATGAACTGTGTAAACCTCATTTATCACAACAAACACTGTCAATAGATGTTATGTTTTGACAGGGAACACAATGAATGTATGAAAACAGAAGGAAAAATGTTCTTTGAGAGAACGGTTTGACATTTCTTGGCAGTTAATGAGAAGACTGATACTACTCTCATGTCTGTACATGAAAAAAAAACAAAAAAACAGTCAGCAACCAGTTAGCTTAGCTTTGCATAAAGACTAAAACAGCAAGCCTGACTCTGTCCAAAGGTAAAATCCTACCATCACCTCTAAGGCTGACTGTAATTAACACCTTATATCTTCTGCACAATTAAAAACCACAGACTTCATTTCTTTGTACAGTGAGATAAACTGTGTTAATTATTGAGCCTTAGAGGTGCTGGTAGGCAGATTTTGTTACCTTTGTAAAAGGCCAGGCCAGCTGTTTCCAGCTGTTTCCAACCTGCCACTGCAGCTTTGTATTGACCGTACAGACACGAATCGATCGACTCATTTAACTCCGCAACAAAGCGAACAACCATATTTCCCAAAATGTGACATACAGCACAAAGATTCTCCTCAACTGGAGACGATAATTTAGAGTAAAATCAGAATCTAACATCTAAGATCAGCAGCTTCTGAGGATGATATGAAGCACAGCGGCTGTGTTTACAAGCTGCATGAATCATTATGGACAGGAAGTGATCTATGTTTCAGTCATTTCAAACATATTTCCAGCAGTTAAGATTGTTATTAAGCTGCAGCTACAGATTTTTAGATATTTTTTATCATACATTCCTTCTTCAGTGGCAGCTGTGCTCTCTGTCACCTGCTTTAAACAGGTTGAATGGCATCAGCAATACATTATCATTATTATTATTATTATTATTAATCAGTGCAATAGACAAGTGATAACATAAATAATACTCTTGACATTTTTAGTAACTAAAAGCAGGATTTATAGCCTATATAACCGCAATATTTTCACAGATTCATATGTTGTTTATGTTATCTATTACTATAACTGTTCATTTTCGGGACAAACAAGATTGTTTTCGGGATTTTGGACAACTGCGTGTAATTTGGGACCATCCTGACCCTGGTGGTTGGGGTAAGCACTGTGTCACCAAAGCTAAAATGCATCCACTCCTTCTCAGTGCAGACCTCGTCTTTCCCCGCCTGGTTAGCAGTGCACCTCTTACAAATGTGTGTGTATGTCCATGAGTTGCAGTGAGTGAGCTAACCAGTTAGCTTGTTAGATGTCATCCCACCAGGTTTTAAAGACCAGTAGCATCTATTAAAAGAACATACAGACACCGTGTTGATATTATCTACAGTTTTTAAGACAACAGTTTAGATGTTCTTGCACATCACTCCAGAGTCGGGTCACGCCCTTTATCGGCTTGCTGCTAGCATTCTTTAGTGTTGACAGGAGTGGCAGTCAGCATGGACATAAATTTCTACTTTGGCTGCTTTGGCAACTGCATTTAATTGCATGCAGACATATGTCACCTTGATAGATCACACCTAAGCAAAGCAAAGATTTCATCCTCTGCAACTATAAAACAGTGTTACTATTTAGTGCAATATATAATTTCACCTCAATTTAAATTTTAACTAATGATTTTTAAGTTAAATGATTGCATGTTTATGCAGTTTTCTAGTATTTAAAGCTATAAAATGTCAAATTTCTGCATGAATATGTTTAAAACGTTAGACATATGTTGTATATTTTGTTGTATACTAAATGTTTCCAGCAAAGTTCAAGCCTAGAGAAATCTGTAATTTATTCAAGGTAACCGTGTGTCCTTGCCGACCGTAGGTTGCAATAAATTCCATGTAAACACAGGATGTGTAGGACATGTCAGAGGGCGAGGGGGAGGAAGTCGGTGAACATGACTAAACATAATGTGACTACACATTATGTTCAAACTCACCTTTGAATTTTCCGCTCTCAAGCAGCGCTCCCGACTCCTCCAAGGAGAAGAACTCCTCGATGGAGACAAAGTTGTAGTCTACCCCTGAGATTTCCCCATCTCTGGGCTGTCTGGTCGTACCTGAGAGAGGCGGAGGCAACAGGAAATATTAGACCATACATCAAGAGCCATGACGCTAGAAATACTGCTGGGTGATATGTCAATTAATCAAGGCCTTTTCTTCTCATCGGGGGTCATAAATCCAGAGTTCAGTGTTTAAACAAAACAACAGTTCAGCAAACTATAAATAGTCCAAGACGCATAACATTAGTTTGATTGATTATATTGAAATAGTGAAACAAATATTAACAACCTATTGGCTCTGTTTTGTTTGTTTTTAAAGTTATAAACACACTTGGGAAGTACATGTAATGGGATTATGTAACAGAAAAAAGACAATCAGATTACGCTTGGGCTACATTTAGTAAAAAATTGGGAATATTTAACAGGATTACAATTTCAAAATACATTTTAACATAAAGAATGACATTAAAGCTTTATAGGTCTCTCAACATCACTCTGGTCTCAGTGAAACCAGCTAATCTTACAATCAGTTCATTATCATGGCCTCTAGTGAAAAATTGCTGCTCTGGTTGGAAATTTCAACATTATTTTGACTTTAAATCAGAAAAGAGAAACAACATCACAGTACAGTGACAGTTCTGCCTTTAGCTGTGAAAACATCATTCAAAGACTTGACCTCCATTTTAAAGAAACATTTACCAGAAAGACCAACCACTAACGTTAGCCACACAGACCAACCGCTGATGTTAGCTACCCAGACCAACCAAAGAACAGTCACTAATGTTAGTGGTTGGTCTTTGTGGCTACACAGACCAACTTTTAACATTAGCTAAACAGAACAATCATTAATGTTAGCTACACAGATCAACCGTTAAAGGTAGCTAACCTGTCAATACTACTACTACTACTTGTGTGGACAGCAAAATACAGTTAAATGTCCATAATTACAGCTATTAATCTAAACATGCATTTGTGCCTAAAAAAAGAAGAAATAGCAGAACAAATGATTAATAAAAATACAATGAACACAGACATTACATTAGGCTGAACAATTGCACCATTGGTTATTGAGGTAATCCAAAATACCAGAAAGTAATCAAGCAACATTACTTTAATATGGTGATACTTGGATTAGGTTGCTGATTACTTTTTTAACAGGTATTCCTTAATTGATTTGGAATACATTTTTAAAGTAACCCTGGCTGTAAACAATCTTAAAAGGAACAAACATGTTTAATTAAAGTCAGTCGCGGGTCAATAGAGCATCCACCCACAAACCAAAATGTGCCCTTTGGTATGAAGAGCACAATGATGACGGTAGGCATTTACCAGGGCCTCTTTGTTATGAACAGATCAATGAGAACAGAATTAAACTTTAATGAGGCACCGTGAAAGTCTTAAAGTCTTTCTATCACCATTGCAAAGATGGAGCACTCGGATGATCAATGGTCTGTCATCATAATTGATTCACATTGACCTTGGCCTGGAAGAGAGCAGAGAGTCCAAACCACGGCAGGAAAAACATCCCATCATTACTGAACCGCTGAAGTAAAGTCTCACTGTTTGCTGTGTTTTAACCTCCCAACCATTAAAACACATGTGCAGGCATGCAGTGTGAAATATTTCACATTTTTATATCACTCATTAAGTCAGATCTGGTGGAATAATTTTAATTTGCAAATTGAACTACGAGGCTCGTGTTCTGACCTTGAGACAAGTAATTCCTTTCCCAAGACATAATCACAGCAAGCCCGAACTGAGGACGAGTCTCCGTCCTTCTCCTGGAGGACCTCATGTGATGTCAGTGCAGGGCCGGCAGGAGGGAGTCACACCCAGCTACCCTATAAAACCCATGATTAATGCACTGCTGTCCTGGGAGCTGCTCTCCCAGCCACAATGACACATGCAGGGCTGCACACAGCATGCATGCAAACACACACACACATAGACCCAAAAAAGACACACAATGCACACACACACACACACACAAAGGACTCGACACGCAAACGTTAGAGAGCATGAGGCATCTCTATCAGTCTGACCTCTTCTTTCTGTAGCAGAGTGTGTTTACTGTACAGTATCAGCTGCAGAGGAAGAGGCGCTGGCTTATGGGTTTATGGTAGCAGTTAGAGCCAGCAGCTGTAATGCTATTTATTTTTATATGTTCACGTGCTCTGATGACTTTTTATCACTAAAGGCAACGCAAAAAGCAATTTTAATGACTTTAGATGGCAAAGATACGCACACAGACCTATCAAAAATCACAAAAAAAAAAACATTTATTATGTTTAATTAAAGGGACAGTACAGATTATTTGATGTGGGGTTGTATGAGGTACTATAGTCAGTGTGTTACCTACAGTAGATGGTAGTCAGCACGCCCCCCAACTAGGAGAAACAGTGTACGGCTGTAGGAAGCTAAGCAATATTCTGCCGTGGACAGAGTCTGGAACAAAACAAATTTTAGCCACCTAAAAGAAAAAAAAAATCAATATCGCTTTAAGTTTAAGCTATATTTAGAATATTTTCACTGGCCGTCAGACAGCCTTTTTGGACGGGAAACTGCTGCTTTATAAGCCAAATATTGGTCTTTCCAAAGCAGCCAGACTCCTTTTAGAAAAACAGTCATTTTACAGGAGTTGCTGGTCTACTGCTGCCTTGTTCGGTTAGTTTGTTTTTGTTGTTGTACCACTCCAATGAGTCCGAACTGACCCTTTAAAATACTAAAGTGAGCAGGGTTCAAATGAGACAGTAGCTTTCCGGGGAGCCTTATTTTGCGGTGCTACTAAAACACATCACATGCATACATGGACGTGTGCAGCAGCACAGTCATTTGCAGGGTTATTGCAAAAAACATTCTACTGTTACTACTACAGACAGCTTTAAAATCAAAGAATAATCTGAGCAAAAAAATTTAAAAACTCACACATCACATGGTAAAACAATAAAGCTGAACGTTTGTTAAATCTTGTTTAGTAAACTTCTTCTTGTGCTGTTTAAGGGGAAAAAAAGAATATAATCTGTAACACTAGAAATTAACAGTGTTTTACAGCTCACATCCTTTTCAGGGGAGCCGAGCTCCCCTTAGCTCCCACGTAATTCGAACTATAGTGTCTGGTGTCTTTGGAGAGAGTGATATTTGACTTATATAACAGTGGTTTCCTGTCACAAAAGGCTGTCTGACAACAAGGTAAAGCAGTGAAAATATTCTAAATATGTTGTTGTACATATATGCTGACCCTGTTCACAGCAGTGCATTGCTTAGCTGTCTCCAAATAGGTCGTATACCGACCGCTAACTGTAGATAATACACTGACTATGGATAAGTACCTCATACAACTCCACTTCAAAAGTCCAAACTAAGTAAATTAAAGCAATAAATTCCTCAGTGTGTGCTGTATTGATTAAGAAACCTTAGTTTGCCTGCTACAGTTACATTTACCAGGATGCATTGCAGGTGAGCTTGTGACTCCCACGCCCTTGTTGCCATATTTAAAGCTATATACCTACAGTATAGCTGTTACTTTGTCGGCCAAAACAAAGAGATGCGTGACAAAAACACCCCCTGGCTGTCCAGAGGTGGAAACTAGAAATCCAAGCTGAAATATCCTGTAGTTTTTTCCTTACATCCAGTGACATCACAGTGACATCACTGGATGATAAGAACAACAGATTTTGCAGCAGAAGAACTCGTCGTTCTTTGTCAATATAGCAGGATTTTTTGGCATCAAGTGACTACATTTACCATCAACACTGAGTGGACACCCACATGAAAAAAGGGCCAAATTTAGCCTTTAAGGGCTGCAACCAATTTTGGTTTAATCTGTCAGTTATTTTACTCATAAATTGATTCATCATTTGGTCTACAAAATATTAAAATGTGCCTCACAAATATGAAAAAAAAAGTTGGAATCACAGAACGTTTGGCATTTTTTGCTTAAAAAATCAAAGACTTCACAAACATAATTGATTATCAGAACTGTTGCAGACTAATTTTCTGTTGAACGACTAATCGACCGACTGACTGAAACATTTCAGCTCAAGTTGAGTTTTCCTATGTGGTGCCTTGTGCTCTGTGCTTAGATAAGTTTGACCCTCACTTTCCGCCTCATTAGGAAACTGTCTGCTGCTTTCAGAGGGGACAGTAGAGGGAGGCCTCATGTGATTGGTCGTCAATAGAGCTCACCCCAGCTCCACCTGCTGATACCGTATAATGCATTAAATCAGTCCAGTCTTTTCTCCCACTTTGTGCCACGCTTCACTGGGGTGGTCTTTGCACCTCTGGTCGCCAAACCTTCAGAAATTACCTACACACACATGCACGCTCGCACCCCAAGTTTATGCTTTCACCCACTTAAAAGCAATGAGAGGTTTCTGTGTCTAATTAAAGATCTGATAGCAAATCTCCTGATGACATCTGACGTGCGTAATTCTTCTCCTCCCCTCAGGACACACAGATTCTCTCCAGCTGATATGGTGCGAGGCAGGGATTCATTATCTATGCACCCTCCTAGGAAATATATATGACATGTCAGCGGGAGGACAGGATGGATTATTGACATCTTCTTCTTGCCCGCCTGTCCCTGTAGGCGCCGCACAGCGATCCCCCGGGAGAGGGGTGAGATAGGGATTGAAGAGGTAATTACACAGAACTCTGTATCAACACCCAGAGAGAGCTGTCTGTCAAGATCATCGCGCACAAATAGCTAACAATGAATCCCACAGTTGAAAAGGCCACAGTCGGTCTGCCTGACAACGCCGCAGCGAGCGTATTAGAATAACTAAATGATGATGTTTCTTATCTCTGACTCACTCTGAAGACAATTAGAAAAGTCTTTTATGGAGGAGACAGAGACACAGCCGGCTCTGAAACACTGACATTGGCTCTGAATCATCCAAGGGCATATGTGCAAATGGTTAGTGTGATTATACGAATACGGATGAGAAAGTTCAGGAGGGTAATGTGAGGACTGCAAAACCCGCACACAGAACAAAATGGTATGAATGAGGGCACAAAAAGGGTAGTTTTCATACTATTACTTTTATACTATTAATACGTACTTACTATTAAATGGAAAGCTGGTGGGCTGCCCCCTAATAGTCAACTAAGCTGTCAGTGTGAAGAATCTTAGTCAACCACATTTCCATTTATTTCTCATAGAAAAAACCCCCACCTCAAACAGCATTTGGGATCTGCATTTCAACTGCAAGATTGTCAGACCTTTTCTCATGTAGCACTGTTGCTAACTGCACTGTAGTTGCCATTAGCTGGTTAGCTCAGTTAGCGGTCTTATTGCACAACCTCCAAGGTTAATGGAGGCCAGTTTGATGGCTAAAGAAGGGAGGATCTGGTGAAATATTCATGTGGTGGCAAAAGGGTGGCTTGGAGACCTTAAGGCAGGGGGTCTGCAACATTTTTCAGGCTATGGACCTCTTTGGCTGATAAGAGAGACGGAGCAGGGACCCTGTACCATATATATTGCATTTATAATTTTCAGGTCCTCTCTCGTTTGCACTTAACCAAAGCTGCTAAGTCAGCAGCAGTTATAAATTAGAATGGCTGCTGTTAGCTGCGTTAGCTTCACTCTCTGGTGGAGGATACGTCAAAGTCTCATGATTCATGGCGGCTCACAGTGTCTGTACGCTTGGGATAATAATAAAAATTGGCTGTTATGTTTCAATAATACTAATAGTCAGACCGCTTGTTGAAGACCAATGCGTTCAGGGGTGGCAAACCAGTCAACTACCAGTCAACTAGTAAAATGTTTACATAAGACAAAAACAACTTAAAAGACGTAACAAGACAAAACAGACAGAGATGGAGACTCGACCGCAGAGAAGAGATGAGGTTTAGTTAGCTTTGCACAGAAATAGCCGGTGGAAATGTCCTTCAGAAGGCTGCATTTCAGAGCCTGTATGTTTTCACTTTTACCTGAGTAAAGAAGTTCGACTTCTACTACGAATCCTTTTTTACACAAGTATCTGCACTTCTACTTAAGTAAAGAATGCACCTTTGCCACGTGCCACTTTGTTTTGCTGGACTGAACATACAATAATACTGCTGTTTGTCTACACATTTACCTGCTCCCAAAGGCTTCTCACTGAGCATCCTGTCTGCTTCAGTATGAGCAAACAGAGCCATTAGACTGCAGTCAGCCCCTCCTCCACGCTGGCACTCATAGACATTTGCTTTTAATTTAATTCGCCCCTCTAGATTATTGATACACTACCCTGCATTTACTTGATTCTGTCGTTCATTTCCATTTTTATGCACTGCCCTCCCGACTGAGCCTTTGTAATGATATTTCTTGCATCAGTGCCAGCGCCAACATCAGAGAATATTGTCTCATCAAAAGGATTCAGGGATTGAGATACTCTCTAAATAGCACAGAGCGGTGCTAAGCCACAGTTTCAGAAGAAGAAATAGCATCCAAATGATAAAAATCAAAGTCAGACTATCTTTTGCTTCCAGACAGTGAAAAGCATTTAAAAACTTGATCTTTCCTTCATGAGCTAATTATCTTATGTAACACAAAGTTGTAATTATGAACAAAATGAGAGCAAAGAGTCTCCTGGAACAGGAGGAACATACATGTGGTCCTGAAGGGGGCCACAATGAGCCACTGATGAAAACTCCTCCTCAGCTTTTAAGTTCCGGCACAGCTGCCTCCTCGATGCAGAAAAACAGCAACAAAAGCAACAAAAATTCTGCTTCCATATACCTACAAGTGGTCTTGAAACGAGGCGTGCTGGTTTCCAAGCCGCCCCGGGATCAGGAGAGCACGCGTGTGCTGGTGTCGGCATGAGAACAACAGCATCTTACTGTGTCATCTCCAGCAGATCAGAGGATTACACACGCGGGGGCTGAGCCTGCCCTGTTGTCACTCTTACTAAAAGACAGCACTCACAGGCAGGAAGCTGGAAACCTTTGAAACATTATTAAGCTCAGAACAAATGTCTAATTCCAGGTATAGTCACACCTATGAAACTTTGAATCAGAGTAATGCACAAATGTACAATAATATATAACCTGCCCTGCTTATTAAGAACATAAGCACGACTGCAGATCTGCTTCTTTTATCCTCATTTAAGTCCTGCTGCAGGTTACTATACACCTTAACACAGTGTTTCCCAATCCTGGTCCTCAGGGACCCCCGCCCTGCATGTTTTAGATGTTTCCCAGCTCCAACACACCTGATTCAAATGATCAGGTCGTTACCAGACTTCTGCAGAAGCTTGATGACGAGCTGATCATTTGAATCAGGTGTGTTGGAGCTGGGAAACATCTAAAACATTCAGGGCAGGGAAACACTTCTTTAACAGACACAACCTTCAATACAACATGTACATGTGTATTAAATATGAATATATGTAAACAAATGTTAGTATACTCATATAAACAGTGCATGTATATGTATGCATAATACATATGCACACGTATGTATGTATATGGGTGAGTGTATGCATACCCATTCTTGAGAAGCAGGATAAATCATTTTCTACCGCAAAAAAAATCTTAGTTAAAGTGTATTCTTTAAGGATTTATACATATGAAATGTATGTAATTTGTTAAATGTTCTGGTTTGGTGTAAACACCTTTGTCCTAGACAAGAATTCAAGACTTCAAATAATTGCTACTGTTGGCAATTTCTATTTGACAAACCAAAATAACACACTAGGGGCGTTTTCACACACACCTTGTTTGATCCGGACCAAAAGTACAGGTATGAAACCTCCCCCAGGACCACAGTCTGGACCAAAAACCCGGCAAAAAGAGGTGGTCTCGGTCCGGCTCAAACTGAACTATGGTTCAATTTGTTTGTAGTGTAAAAACACTTTCTGGATAGTTTGGACTTTAGGACCAATTACAGGAAATTACGACAGGATATCATCAGAGCCGGAAGAAGGAGAAACAACACACCAAAA
>JAJHUR010082087.1:0-12164 GCA_027495735.1 Lutjanus campechanus
CCGTGTAAAAAAAAAAAAAAAAGACACTGGCGTATGAAATGCAAAGAAGGCGGGAAGAAGAGGGAAAGCATATCGAGGCAGTCAGAACAGGACAGAAGGTGTGGTGGTTGGCCTCATGGCCCCAAGGTGTCTTCTGGCTCTCTGAGTGAACATCATGATGTCTGATGCTGTCAGTTCTGGCCCAGACTGAAGTGTGAGCACTCTATTCTTCTGGCATTGAGCTGTCAGTTTCTCACTCACTCAAGCAATCATTTTCCCAACTCCTGTCTGCTTTTCGCTGTCCTTCCCCTGCGCGGTCTCTCCGTCATATGACAAAAGCACACAAAAACAGGTATCAGTTTAAGGTTAAAATGACAATTGAGAAAGATTTAGCGGTCAGATTTATTTTTGCAATAAGCGACATGCACCCATAACCAACTGTAATTTCTTTCATCATTGTAAAAATGTATTATTCTTGCAGTTGAAGAAGTTATCAGAATTAGGGCTGCAACAAACGATTAGTTTCTTGTCCTTGTTTTAATTAATCTGTTTTTTCTTGAGTGATTGATTAGTTGTTTGGTCTATAAAATGTCAGAAAATGTCAAAAAATGTCGATTGGTGTTTCCCAAAGCCCCAGACGACGTGCTGAAATATCTTGTTTTGCCCACAACCCAAAAGATATTCAGTCTACTGTCAAAAAGGAGTAAAGAAACCAGAAAATAGTCACATTTGAGAAGCTGGAATCTGGAACTGATTCACTGATTTGTCGATTAATTTAATAATCAAATTCATAATTGATTAATCATTGCAGCTCTAATCAGAAATACTCTACAGTGTGGTAACTATTTCATAGTAGCCTGTTCCGTAGTTTTCTGTCACCATGCTCATTGTGCTCCGTGTTTTCATAAAAGAAGGGTTGCTGTCAATGCTTGCATCAACAGAAGTACAATTCATAGAATAGTAGACACTGTGTTGACTTTGGCAAGCATAATATTGGCCTTGACAATGCATGTATATTCATGCTCACAAGGACATGTTTACCAACCAAACGGAAACATTTCTTTCATACCCTCCATGGCCTTCCGCTGTCCTTGTAGTTTTATTTTCATGGGCGTAAAGACAGTTATTATTGTTTGTTTGTTTGTATTTTTTCAAACTCTTCCTCAAACTCTCGTCATTGGTTGTATTAGTTTATAACGACTACATGAGCTTCTCTATTGTCCAGCATACTGCATATTGTAGGAATGGCTCGATACCACTTTTTCATGTCCGATAGCGATAGCGACACCGCAACCTTGAGTTGAGCCAATAGTGATACCAATCTAATGCTGTTTTTTCCTCTTTGAATCAACTAAGCTGTTAATAATACCTGTTAATGGATGCACTTTGATTAACCTAGCCAGCTAAAAACCATCATGCGCAAACTGAGAAACACATATAGGAACACAAAGAACTTTTAGCAGCATTTTTGATTGGCCAGCACCATTCAACATCCAAAATAATCCGTGATACTTGCGACACTTTTCTCTCTGCTACATGTCGGTCGAAGTTTTAGTTGAGCATTTACATTTAGTTTAGGCTAGTGGGTCGGATCATATCAGATCATACGCACAAAATACGACAACGGAGGCGTCATGACCTTTTTGACACTGTGATGGTGAAGTGAAAATATATTTTAAAGGCCTAAGTTTAGCAAACCGTTGTTCAGAAATGTTCACGTATGCAGAGATACTTTACATCTCAGAGCTTCATATTCTGATTGTTCTTTTCAAGTTTCTAACACTTTGGTTTTTATGACAGTTTTAATTAACGGCTACTGTATCATTCATTTACCTACTTCAAAAATGCCTCTGAAAGAACAATAAAAGACCAGAAGTGTGGGCTGTTGCAATAGTTCAGCTAGGCAGAGACATTTTGTGCCTAACACATGTAGATTAATTGTTTGATTGTGAGATATGTTGAAAAGTAACTTCTGAAACTTAACACCAAGACATATCTTATGTTACACATTATTAAGAGGTATACAATGCAGAATTTTGCTCAAACTGTAATGTATAGACTCCATACATTACATTCTGTAAAACTAGTCCCTGTCAATCATTATTTGACGAGATTAGACTCTGACCAGGACTGTTCCGATACCATTTTTCCTTCCTAATACTGATTCTTATACCTGTCTCACTCTCCAGCTCTCTTTCTGTGAGAGCTGCAGAGAGAGACCCACACACAGACAGAGCAGACTGAGGGTACAGACAGGGTGAAAGATTGCTTCGGCTGCATTAAAAAAATAAAAAAAAGTCTGGTGTTGTACAGTGTGGGCATGTTAATTTGTGTTTTAAAACATAACCGCTGTGAAACACTGAGAAAATACGGTTCTACGGTTCACTTCATTCACTCTTTTTGTCACTTGGCGAATAGTGATGCTGTCTCTCGATCGTTGAGCCAAGGAGGAGGAGGGGCCACCTTTGAATGGTGCGTTAAACAGCTGTTTTGTGATGCTTCTGGGCTCCAGCCTTTGGGCAGAGGTGTGTGGACCCCAGCCAAACACAGCATGCAGATTGTGAGGTTGGGACACAAACAGCATAGAGCTGCAATAATTAATCGATTATTGAATGAATTTCCAACTATTTTGATAATCCATTAATCGTTTTGAGTCATTTTCTAGTTTAAAAAAAAAAGTCCAAATTTTCTGATGTCAGCTTCTCAAATGTGATTTTTTTTTTCTGGTTTCTTTAGTCCTCTATGAAAGTAAACTGAATATATTTGTGTTTTGGACAAAACAAAACAATTGAGGACATCAACTTGGACTTTGGGCAACAGTGATCAACATGTTTTACCATTTTTTAACATTTTACGGGCCAAACCACTAATTGAATAATAATCGATTAATTGAGAAAATAATCAACAGATTAATCATTGGTGAAAATAATCAGTAGTTGCAGCCCTAAAACAGCACAAAAATCCCCCATATTCTACCTTTAAAAACATGTCAGAAAAAAATTGTGCTGATGAGAATAGCATTTCATTTGATGCTTTGCTTTGCTTTGGTATGCATAAAATAAATTTCAGTGTGTGTCTGTTTGAAATCACATTTAAAACACTGTATCAGCCTAAATTATACTCTTAAATAAAACAAATAAAGGCCTGCATGGGGATGTCTTTGAAATGACATAAATCTTATCCAAAATATATCAAAAGTGCTCCTCCTTATATGAAATCATTAACATTTCACAAATCAAAAATGAACCTGGGTTGTCAGAGTTGAAGGTACGTACTTCATCTGAATACCTTGTTTTCTAAGTGAAACTGTGACCTACTTCTATACTGTAATTGTGCAATGGAGTCATTTTGTGCATTACAACATGTACTGCTCCTCGCTTTGAGGCTTTTATCTGAAAAAGTTTGATTTTCATTGTCTCATCGAAATGATCACAGACACTTTAGCAACTATTGCAGGGATTTTTTTTTATTAGTTGCGGCTGGCTTTTTGTCAAACCGCTTTTAGTCTTTCCTCAGCTCTTGTTGATTTGTACCTTTGAGGGATGTTCGCGCGGGAGCCAAAATGTGATTGTAAATCATTGGAAGGGTTGTATTCTATATATCAGTATCGGTGAAGTACTTCATTGCTGTTCACTGCTGTCTGTCACTGTCTTAACTGCAGCCTCTGACTCTGTGTTGATAAGTAAAATCTAGTACTTGTGCCACTGTGTTTTCTTCATCATACATTTGCAAAAATGGGAACATTAGAGGCAGCGTTTTAGGAGATGTACGCTCACACGCACACAGAGTAATAAATCTGTTAACACTATTTGAGGCAAATATGATTGATAGAATTTAAACCATTTCAGAAAGAACTTTCACAGCTCTGTAGAAAGAAAATGCGAAAAAAAAAAAAAATAATGTGATTCATGGAATTATTAACATCTAACACTAGACAGTTTGCCTGCAGAAAAGGAGTCACACCACTGGTTTGATCAGACCTCTGAGATGTACTGAAGCAGCCCTTAAACAAAGCCCCCATCCCCACAGCTAAGACAGATCACAGAGAAAAAGCAATTTTCTCCTCTCAAAGCTACCCCCTTACACCAGAAACCATCCATGATGCACAATGCATGATGCAATAAAGAAAGTTTTTTGGGGGGAAAAAGAATTATAGGTGAGATATAATTGCATTCCCTTCTCATCAGTACTGGGAGTGATAGAATGCAGAGGGAGTTTGAATATGGAGTTCAGAGGAAACAGCAATCAGTCATATTGTGTGTAGCTCTGTGGAGGATTTTTCAAACAAATGGCATGTTTGAGTTCACAGGGAGGACAGGTAGTATTTTACCAAAATGAGATGCAGTAAAGGCTGGCAGTTCGGAGCCTTTCATATGCCACGTTATGGAACATAATCATCTATTCCCTGAGATCTGGCTGTCTGTAGGACAACACAAAATGGAAATTAGTCATGTGTCATTTGCTATCTGGACATTATGTTGAATACACTAGTTAGCCAACCAAAAACAGAAAACAAATGACTGAAAACTAAAACATTTCATTTTTCGATTTCAGTCCGGCTCATTTCTTATAATTGAGCATATGCCTGGGGTTGATTTAATATTCCTGAATTCACACAATGTGCGGGGAGAACTACTATTCTTATCTCCGTCCTGATAGATATGCATGAAGATACAGTGCACCCTACACGGTTGAAATGGCGTCCTTATAATTAAGCAGTCAGTGGTGATATATGATCATCAGTGTAGTGGGTCATCGAGGCATTTGAGGCAATTGTGGCTCCTGTGGAATCGGGGGGGCTACAGAAATTAATTTTCACCATGCCCCGGCACAGGCAGGAATAATGCTACTGCGGGTGAGGACTTTTTAAAAAAAAAATTATTACATTACAGTCCAAGTTAGTCGCATTTTAATTGCTCCGAGCTTTAATTGTTTCAGTCACCTTTTGGTTTGTAGAATTTGACACATGCATGTTATTGCGCCATGAATGCAAAATCAGTGCTAATTAAAATTATTGGTAGCCAGCAGCATTTGAGGCAGACTCGAAGTGTTTAGAATTAGGAATTATTAGAAGAGTGATTTGCAGTTAATAAAGCTGCTATGATACATCACTGCTCAGTATGCACCACCAGGCCTGTAGTCGGGACTTTAGAAATACTGAGATCATGAGTCCTAGCCATGCTGAGGGGAGTCTGGGATATGCCCCGCTGAGAAATCTTTGAAGATTATAGTATAAATCTTAGTATAAATCTTTAACAATTAAAGTGACCAATTTTGAAATGACTCTTTTTCAGTTCAGTTTCTTATTGCATTGAAGTCACTTTCACTGTCAAACAAACAACAGTATCTTTAAGGTTTTGCATTAAATTTAAAAAATGAATCGCTCTAACACTCCTATCTCAGATTACAATGCAGTTTGCCACACGCTGTGTTCCTCACAGAGCCCGATCACAGTGCCCGCTCTCAACTGGGACTGATGTAAAAGCGAAAATACGTCATCCAGGCGCGCTCAAGCAAGCTCCCCCTCTTTCATTCAAACAAAACGCGGTGATGATGACGACAGGGGAAAGACAAAATTAAATGTCAAGATGTTATTATAATTAGAAAAAGAGAAATAATTCCAGGTAGTCTTTTAATGTTGGATTGTTTTTGTCGGGGTGAAAAATAACACATAATTAATGTATATGCTGCCCCTGAAGACAGACAGAAATCTCAGTTATTTAACAGACTTGGAGAACTCCTGACAGTTGTTTTCAATCTAATTTTATGCGGTGATTTTAATACAGTTACATCAGAAAATGACACAAGCTGTCCTTTTTGTTTTTAATTGCATTTATATGCTGAAGTTTTAATTGGTGTTTCTATAGGCTTTGTGTAGCAGAGTGGTTCTACAAGCAAGTCAGTGCATCATTAGGTGGTTCCAGAGAGTTACAAGGTTCTGTAAATGCACTGTGAAAAACAATACAATAATGTATTGATAGAAAATGTACTTTGTAATTTGTATTTTTGAATGCTTAAGTATTTTTTAAAGCAAGTACTCTAGTACTTTAACTCGATTAAAATCTTGACTGAGCAACTTTCACTTGTAGTTGAATAATATTTGACCAGGAGTATCTATACTTTGACTCAAGTACTGGGGTTGAAAACTTTGTCCACCACTGAGTACATGGTATGTAACAAGTTGTGCACGCAGAGCCGTTCAGTTTTGTTCACAACACAACATAAAACTAAGCAATTTATCACTGTAATTTAACATTTTAAGAAATATATGTATTAAAAATTTTAAGACCCAGGAAAAATACATGACCTCAGTGTCCTGAAAGGCAGCTACAGGCCTGTGTACCACTTAAATTATACACGTCACATAAAAATTTTAAGTGGCATATCGAGTCTCAGGCTCAGTGTGCTCATGCTCTGTGGCATATATACCACAAAAAAGAGTAATAGCTCTAATGTCCTGTTTTCCTGTTGATTTTAAATGCATCAGACTAGTTTTCAGACACCAGACTGTCACTGTTACAGCATGTTGTGTTGGATGTGTATGTAATTTAGGAAAAATATAGATTCTCATACCCCAATTAGGACAGCCTCATCAGCGTGTAATAAGATAATATAAGATAAGATATTCTTAATGACATTGGCTTGTGAGGGATTTTATATAATTCCTTTGCTCCATTACTGTTGATTAACATTTACAAATGCTGAGGTGAATTCCATTATACCATGACCACCGAAACAGTGTAATTTGGGACACACGTTCTCATTGCCTGCTGTGTATTGTATGTAATGACAGCAACAGTACCAAGGTGGTTTTAGCTAAAATATTTTGAGTTTGTGCACGTAGTAGTTTTGGCCCATTATTCACTTTTGTTTCCTCTCCAACTGTCCTTCAGCTTGTTGCATTTTCAAAGGTCCCCTTTCACTTTGTGGAGGTTTTGGAGCAGTGCGGATCCCTGCAGTTAATGAAACTAAATTGAATTGGTCTGGTTCTCTTTCTGCTTTCTATTTTTTGACAAGCTGTAAACACAACATTAACATATTATCACCTTACAAAGTTGTTCTGGCACACAAACAGTTGCCCATTTGCACATCCAGAAGACACAGCAACATAATCATTTATTTAGAATCATGTTTCATGCAACCTGAGGAATAGAAGTTTGATATTTACACTTCTTTTTGCTCTGTTTTGGTCTCCGCCACTCCTGAGGATAATATCTGGATCTTTAGATGTTAAATGCTCCACTATGTGCTCTAAGTATCTGCTAAAAGCTGAGGAGAACTGCAGAGTTAGGTGTTAATTCTCTATAGGTTCACCACTACAAGCAACACTCTTCCTTTTATAGTCTTCTTTAACCCATTGGTCTTAAAAATAATTAAAAAATGAAAGCCGCAAGCAGCGTTGTACAGGCCCTCGCACCCCCATGCCTGTTGGGGTGTGGGCAGCCGCTGCCTCGTGGCTGGATTTGTCCCTGTCGAAGAGGCTGTGAATGTAGACGGCCTCCGGACACCGCAGGAGGGAATTTGATGTCACTTCCTGTCACCACTAGGTGGCGCTATGAATATGTCCCCTGATTGTTATGTAGATGCGTTCAGGGCAGGACTATAATCAAACATGTCAAGTTTGGTGCAGATCAGACCATTTATACTGAAGTTATAGCAATTTCATGTTTCATTGCAAGACAACAAAATTCGACACCATGCCACGGCCATGCCTTTTAATATCTTTCGATCAGAGTGTAGTCTAGATGGCACATACCAATTCTGAAGTCAATGTGATTCATTTTGTAGGAGGGGGTTGTTAAAATACGATGCATGCAAACCACCCAAATTAATTCAAAATGGCCGACTTCCTGTTGGGTTGAGGCTATGGCTCCAAGAGACTTTTTTTGGTTGTGTGGGTGTGATAAGTGCCGATTATCGTGCATGTGGGTTATAGGTGCCGCCTGGGCTGTGTTTAGGGGGTGTGGTCAAGACATTTGGCCACGCCGATGGGCAAAAGCAATTTCACGCTTAAATTTCCACCAAGATTGAATTTTGTGCCAAAAGTTTTTGAGTATGTGTAAGCCACCAAAAAGGCGATCCATTGCGCAGAATAACAATAACCCATAATAATAATATTAACCCCAACAAGAATCATTTATATGAATGAGGAAACAATCTTGTATTGTATATGTAGGGAAAGATGCAGAAGGATGCTCCACTCCCACATCATTACTGGGGAATACATCAGTAACATTTAAATGGGCCCTGTGAAAAGACGTGTGTTGGCTGAAAGCAAATGTCAGGGACCTAAGTTTATATCTCAATTGGATTCTACAAGATTAATGTGTTTTGTTTTAGTAATCTGAATTTGAAAGTATTCATTATCGTTATTTGTCCATTCACCAGTAGAATTGTAATCAGCACCGGAAAGTGTTCCTGACCACTCTAATGTCAAGTGAAGAGCACTCTCAAAAAGAAATCCTGAATTGTTTTGGTTTTTGATTTAATTTTCTCTTTGAGCATACACTGTGTGCGCTGCATAAAGTGAAAGTGCAGCATTCTCTAAGCTTCATGATCAAAATTATTTTACTAGTGATCATCTAATTAGTGTAATATTTATTGTTCTCATTTGGGTTTGCCATTTATTGGGTTTTTATGTGTCCTTAAGAGGCTTACTTTACTAGAGATGCTGTTAAAGTCCCTCCCTTTGAATCCAGGTTATCCTGCATTATTTTGCAGGATGCTTAAGAAAAAATATTAATAATAATGGTGTTATCTAACAGTATATTTTTGGTACAACAGTAAAAGTCTTTGATTACATTGGAATTGATTCCTTAGTGAGAATGGCATTCAGCTTTCTGCTCTTGTCGGCAGTAGACAATCAAACATTAACTTATAATTATCAACCTCAAAGAAGTTTAATTAATTTTTTCTCGTTGGATCCGGAGGCCTGGTTTTCTTAATTTTCTTTTATTCCAAGTTGAATGAAATAATGATAAAATCAGCATTAATGATTCATTCCAAATCAAATGTCAAAAGAAAATGGAAATGAAAAGTAAAAAGTCAAATATTACATAACAAGAAGAGTGTACTCGGGTAAAGTGCAGATCCCTGCCAGGCTGCAGATGGTGAAGCACCTACTACAATGTCAAAACTACTACCAGGCACAATCAGCAGAGATTTGCCAATTTCTTGCCAGCATTAACATGACCTCCACACACCAGCTGAAGCGAAATTTCAAACTGAGGCAGTTGATCACTTGCTGCCCCTAGCGGCCTGTTTACATCCATGTCTGTGCAGACTCATATAGTGCATGTATTGAGGACTTTGAAGGAATTTTACATGAAGCGTAACACTATAGTGAGCTGTAACTTTCAAGGAATTTAAGAAACAGTATTGAGAGTATTTTTTGGCAAACTGGAACATGTGTGATTCCAGTGAATAATTTCTAGTGAGAAACATTCTGCCTTCACTTAGAGACTATTTTTACAGAGGAGCACAGAGGACTGATCGAGAGTTGAACATTATGATTACATTATGTCACAGTGAAGTTGACCTTTGACCTTTTGAATATTTTATGCTAGTAGATATTTGTGTGATTTTGACGTAATTAGCATGTGAAATCTTGAGTTATGGCCAAAAATGTATTCACCTTTGACCACCAAAATGTAATCAGTTCATCCTTCCAACTTCGACTCTATCCGAGTGAATGTTTGTGCCCAGTTCAAAGAAATTCCTTGAAGGCATTCATGAGATATTGCTTTCACAGTAATGGAATGACCTGAAAACATAATGGCTTCACCTCTAAAAACATAAAGGTGTAAAAGTTTTTCAAGAATTCTGAATTACAGAGGTCCGACAGCATACAGTCATTAATGCACACGAAAAAAATCAGTCCAGTAATATTAGAGATTAGCTGCGCAAATTTTATTTTCTTGCCCATGTTGATGAGTTGTATATTACTTTTTAGAGGTATGATTTTTGAAATAGCTGAGGCCATTTCAGTGGAAAATTGAATCCTTTTCGATTGGACCTCTCGATCCCTGTTGAAGGAAACCTGTGATTTGCCAACTGACCCGAACATAAAGTGATGATGTGCCTCAAGTCCAAAAACACATTGCCACTGCAGCGCAGCAGCATGTCATATGACACTTGTCATTTGGCGCCTCCGGCGAACATCAGTCGTGCTTTGGCATGTTTTCAAGTAAAACACGGGTTGCTGCTGCTGAGCGTGTTATTTTGCTTGATTCTTCACCCGGAGAGAACAATCTCACCACAGGATGTCTTCTTAAAATCTTTCTAAAAACTGTGGGTTGTAAATGCCTGGATATTTTTTTTTTACTCCAGAGCAGGCTTCTCCTTGTCCACTGTGACAGCAAAAAGTCTGTAGCGATAGACATCCCAACACGACACCCAAAAAGATGTCAAGTTACAGTAGCGAAGATGTGCCAAAAACCCTGCTCTTCTGTAGCATCGATAACGTTGGCACATGAAGACAGAACACCATTCTGTCTCAGACCCTGATGCATGTATCGCTATCAGTAAAAAAAAATAATTGGGCCATCTGTTTCCATGTCTCACACGACTCTGGTGTCTTTTGGACTTTGTGTCTCACAATGTCACTAGCGCAGTGAAAGTTTAGGAAGTTTTAGGGCAGACTGACCATCAAACATAGTGACAGGACCCAGCCAGTATTGTTAAATAAATTCAAAACTTAATTTGCAAGGAGCCACTTTGAATTAACTGCAATGGCTTTAAAGTGATTAGTGAATTTAATATTTATTCTTTTAAATGGACTTTTCTTAACTCAAATTCAGCTTTGTCCATTCAATTTCAGCTTTCATGAGCATAAGGGACTTTTTCCTCCACGGCTGCCAGCAATGGACTAACACACTTCACTTCGCTAACGGCAAGACATGTGGCTCGGTGCCTTGCTTGTCACTTCAGACAATGACCAAGTCTTACTTTCCCCAGTCAGTGAAAGACTTGCAAGTATAGCGTATTAATTGCAGGCATTGGGCTGGGAAGATTGGGCATACTGGCATTTAACCAACATGGCACCGTAGCCTGGCAGCTATGTAGCTGTCAGAATCGTCTTCGGCTATTTTACAGCTGCAGTCTGCCAAGACAAGTGCACAGTGCTGTTCCCAAGTTCGCTCTACATTGACGAGACATTTTAATCTGTGACAACCCAACAATATCCGGGGCCTTCAGCTTCCCCCTCAAGCTCTCCTACTAACCCACTGAATGCTGCCATGGGGAGCAGCCCTGAGCTCCCTCTGATGATGAATCTCTCGCCTTCTGTCCAGAGGGCTTATTTGTTAGTTTAAAGGGGTTCCCCAGTGTTCCCCATACTCTTCCTGACAACTGAGGTCTTCTCAAAGTCAACCCATGAAGTATGCACTCATTCTACACATAAGCATCCCCTGCTGCATCTACTGCAACTACAGTGTCCTTCAACCTACTGGAAAGTCTCAGTGACACTTTATTTGAAGGGGTGTGCATAAGTCTGTCATTACATTGTAATAACCATGTCATGACCATGGCTTACTGATCTAATCAGCTAATGCCAGCTACAGACAACAGCAGACAATGATTAGCCTACTTTAGCAACAAGTATACCAGCTATCTGTGCATCAGGTACAGCTGTAAGATAAATCACCTTGGCACTGTACTCTGTCGTCACTCTGGCTTTATGACTTTTAATGACATCTTTATGACAAGTCCAAATGGCACCACTTTAGCTGAAGTCCAGGAAATTGTCCAAGACGTAATTTATAAGCAGACAGAGCAACCACACGAACCAGTGGAGAGAATTTTAATCATCTCAGATCCCTGTTCCTGTCCTGCTAACCCACCTTGTAAGAAAACTTCACCAGTGACCCCGAGTATGGCACTTCTAAATGTCAGATCTCTTTTAAACAAGACTTTTATTATTAATGACTTGATTTTAAATAATAATATTGATTGTACGTTTTTAACTGAGACCTGACTCAACACGGACAGACCAGTTACACTCATTGAAGCCTCACCACCAAACTATAGTTTTTCATGTTCATTCAGGGCAGGTAAAAAAAGATGGGGTTACAGTATCCACCCTCTCAGTGTCACTTGGTTTTAAACACATTTTATTCAACATTTCATTTCTTTTCTTTTTTTTTTTTGGTAAGATTTTATTTTGATTTCTCATTTTACACAACAGA
>JAJHUR010082087.1:14486-49254 GCA_027495735.1 Lutjanus campechanus
ATAAAAAAAAAAAAAAAAGAGCAGTTAGTGTTCTCCCCTTTCTACAACATGCAGTCACATTGGGGTGACCCTCTTATCCACTGGGACTTTCTAAATGTGCCTAGTTGCAGGAGTGGGTCTTGGTGTCCCTATTACAGGTGTAGTTCCTTTTGGTTCTTGGTGGAAGTCATAGGGGTCTTTTTGAAAGACTCTCTGTCCTCTGACATGAAACTCTTTTACCTTGCATGTCCCTATAAAGGCGAGCATTGGGGTAATGTCAGAACTTGCCATGCAGCTAGAGCAAAGAATCCAATGTTAAGAAAACACATATGGTTTACATTTTACATATGTGAGTTGTTTACTATTCTGGGTTTCTAATTTGTACAATTAAGCCTGACACTTGCATCCACCACCCCCATTACCAATATGTAGAAGCAGTAGGTGATATGAGGAGGGATGCCACCCTCCATATTAGCCTCTTTTCATCCCCTCATAGCGGAGAGAGTGTCTGACTCATTGATCATTTATCTGTTTGAGGCTTGTGTGTTTGTGGTAAAACCTATGGCCCCGACCATGGCTCTGAAATATCTGTAGCCTAACTGTGCTGTGTACTGATAAATCCATGGCACATTTTGCAGCTTTTTCTTGGAGTCCCACCCTTCTGTCAGTTTCACCTGGATCTATAATATTCTCTAAACTACAAAGGAAGAGTTTAAATGCACTTTAACAGACTTAGAAGGAAATGCAGGCCTGTCTAGTGCTCTCAAAGGCGATATGTTAAAATTTTCCAGCTGACCATTGTCAGCCCATCCATCGGCGACTGACAATATCCTCATCCCCCCCCCCCACCTCCTCTGGTCCTCTCGAGTTTCAGCTGGAGGAGGTGCGCAAGCGGTGAATTCACTGTGTTACATACATGGCGTCAATTCTGTCCACTCTTCCAACAACCACCAACTCTGTTTGGTCGAAACAAATCCTTAATTCACTGTGTGAAAAGAGTACAAAGAGCTGCGCTCTGCAGGCTGTTTACCTCTCACTCCTCACCCAGCTCAGCGCACTCATGGTCCGGCTGAGTGGGTGTGTACTGCGCCGCTGGATGAGAGCGCAGCGCCGAGCAGGAGCTGTCACGCTGCGGACCATTACATTAGTAAAATAAAATGACAAGTATCGCCCCAAAAATCAGCCAAAAAATTCAGCCGGCGATGGATTCAGCCCATCATCGATAGATGATAGATTCGTCCAGTCACATAATCGTAATACCCTAATAAAAGTGACAAATGTTTTATTAGGTGACTGGCTGGTATACTCCAATATGTTTGTCCATTTTAGTTCCTGTGAGAAGATTATCTGAAGTATATAGCTACAGGGGAGAACCAAAAAGTTGT
This sequence comes from Lutjanus campechanus, assembly GCA_027495735.1. NCBI lineage: Eukaryota > Metazoa > Chordata > Actinopteri > Lutjaniformes > Lutjanidae > Lutjanus > Lutjanus campechanus. The sequence continues at coordinate 15,851 of JAJHUR010082087.1, forward strand.
CTTTGAGTTAGTGCAGATGAGTCCATCTTCCTTGTTAAAAATGAGCAAATCACCTACTGTATGGGAGTATGTAGGGGCGTAGAAACTACGTCTGAGTATACAAATTTTCCAGATGAAGCATGTCTCAGGCTTCTGTTTCTCCCACTGAAACTCTTGCCTGCCACATGCAAGGGAAGAATGTTGATTGCTGTTGATTGTATCAGACAAACACATTAGTCTGCACCTTCCCACTTGTCCATCAATTCAATGAATGACCTGCCTTGCCGCCTTGCTAATTGTTCTTAACCAGGGCCATTAGTGTTATGACATACTGTAATGTTGAGGATGAAACCGTTGATGTAATTAGGAAACGAGGAACACGGTGTTTCATAATTTCCTCCTTATAACATCATGTCTGCTGCACGGCACAGTCATCAGGTTCCTGGGTAACCAGTGTTCATCCATCTGTCTTACAAATGATGTGAAATCTCTTGCAAATGTTTGAAAGTCAGCCAGGAATAAATGCTGGGAAATCTAATAATAGTAACCTTTTTAAAGATAACAAAAAAGATTACTCTCCTAATCAGTGGTTTGTAGTAAGATTTGAATAAGTTGATAGATTTTTTTTAAAGAAATTGCAAGAGTTTTCATCATAAATCACTTCTTATGCAACTATACTGGTACATGTGGTCTATGCAAGTATTTTCCCCTCACTCTGAGCATGGATATGAGGCCAGTAATCCACATGGAGCAAGCATAAAAAGTTTAATTTCCTTTAATTAGTCCGTAAGGAGGACACAAGCCTTGTTACAGACCAGTATTCACTACAATCTTCTTCAGCCAGTGACACCATACAGTGGGTCAAGGTGTTCTTTACGTGTCCTGCTCGGGCCTGGCTCCGTCTCGTGCTTCGATCCATAGGGGACAGAATGGTACAAGCAGCTCATCACGGAAGCTTCCTGGCGTGGCTCCCACATGTTCTCATTCATAGCTGCTCTGTTCCCAGATTTTAGCAGGGCACTAAACACATGGTCAGGTGCTGTGGTGCTGCTTCAAGGACTGTGCCATCGTCACGATGGCTTGGGTCCAGGCTTTGGTTTTTGGCGTGAGTGTAGCAGAGCAGGGACTGTTTTCTTTGTTCTTGTTTTCTCTAGTAAATTACATCATACAATATTGAGTCCTCTGAGCGCACATACAGTATATATCATTACAATTATAGCATGTTATTATTCAGTTTCTTTGTCAAAAACATCTCAGTGGGAGTTCTTCAAGTGCTTATTTGCATATGCTTTGGTGATAACCCTGGGCACATTCACTCATTGCCATCTGCATTGTGAATGCACAACATGTCATATAACTGGTTTGTTACTCAATATGCACACATGCGCTCATTCATATTTAGCAGGCTGCAGATTCTAGACACAGGGAGCTGTTCAGATGTGGTCAGACCAGTTCTATACATGCCAGCCTGCACCAGCTAGGGAAGGAAGTTGTGTATGCATGGCAGTGAGATGCATAGATAAATATACACAGACACGCCACACTGACCTTTGGATCATATAGTACATCAACATCACTGTCATACTGGACAGGGCAAGACTGCCCTTTTTAACAATACAAATAAACAGGAGAGCTGCAGTTTTTCTGGTTAAAAACGACATTAACATTTACGTTTCTTAACTGATTTCAATGAGTCGTTTTTTTTATTCAAGGGTTCATGATCTGCTGATCTGCTCTTTTTTTTTCCACAAACACCGCAGCTCCCATATGTATTTGCTCACAGGCCGGTCCTGACCAGACAATTATGGCGGCGATGTTGACGTACAATCCAAAGGCCAATTGACAAAGAGACACACAGTCTTTAGCACCACCTACAGGCAACAGGTGTCACAGCTGGAGTTTTGTTCTTCTCCTGTCTTCTTTGTGACAGTGTGTTTGTAATGGTTGTACAAACTACAGCCTTTTTAAAAAAATGAACGAAAAGTGAACATCGGTCTGTCACACAAATTGCAGCTTCGTAATGTAAATTGAACATCAGCGCGTCACTCAGACAGAAGCACACTTAAGCTTTTAGCTGTAAAACGCTGAATATTGTGTTAATTAAACTGTCGTTTATTTCCCCTTTTGAACATCTGTGAACCAGGAATAACATCATGTTTTGTCAGGCTCTTGATCAGGCAAGTGAGCCATGTGTTAATAATATAAAAATCTTCTACTTGTATTCCCCTAAGTTTAAAAGCAGCTATAAACAGAAGACAAAAAACACAAACTGTAATGATTGTCCATAAGGATCCCCTCTAGACATATGTTAAGACATACAGTACATACACATATTCTGCTTGGAAAAATAACATCTATCTGATGTGCTTTTCAAGAAAAAGAATAATTTGTTCATTTTTAAAGTTTTCCTGCTGGACAGAAGATGTTCCCTACCTACCTGTAAAGTCCATTCTCAGTGTATGTGCACAGGTCTCTTTAAGTTCCTAAATCACACTTGTGTGAGTTTCAAATTGGATCAGGATTGACTTCCAAATCAGCTGTGATGTCAAAAATCTTGCTCATAGGTCCACCCCTTAAAATCAGATTTTCAATGAGCGCACATGAACTTCCCACTTTTCAGCAGATGAATGTGAAAACAGCCTTCTGGCGCTCTGCACAGTGAAACTCGAACATTAAACTGCAGGAACAAGAAGAAAAGAAATATACTTTTGAGTGGAAGGGCACTTTAATTTGCCTCAGCAACTATATTCCACCCCAGCAGATACAGTAGCTGCAGGTCAAAACCACTGCTATTGTTTCTTTTTTTGCCTGTAGGTGGCACATATTGAACTGGAACTTCAGGGTCAGAACTGGAGGTTGGAAACAGCAACTGCGGCTCTGCTGTTGGATATTATAGGCATGGGTGACATTTGTTTGTTATAACAGAGCACATTCAGCTATTGGACATTCAGTTATGCTCAATTCACATCCACCAATGAAAATGAAGTTGAAAGTATGAGCTTTGGTTGTGTTGTTAAGGTTTGTGGAGAATATTTTGTGTGATTATGCACATAATGGCACCTCTGCATGCTTGGATGCATGTGCATAGCGAGCAAGGCCTCTCCCTTTCTGCACGATTATTTGGGATCACTCACCTCTTTTAGAGTGTGAATGGTTGTGTTGTATCCATCCATCCATTTTCTAAGCTGCTTATTGTGTGCACGGTCGCAGGGGGAGTGAATCTACCCCAGCAACCACTGGGCAGGAAGCAGGATACACAGGACAGGTCGCCAATCTTTCACAGAGCTGACACACACAGACAAACATTAATTACACACTAAGTCACACATGGGCAATCTGAGTTTCCAAATCATAGTTTGCATGTCTTTGGACTGTGGGAGGTCATGCAGACATGGGAAACACAAAGTCCACACAGTATGACTAGCTGGTCAGTGGATTTGAACCGAGGACCTATTAGGATTAGGGCTGATCTAATCTAATTTCTAAACAATGACGATTCACAAGCTCCTCTTAACCTATGCATTCATGTCACACTGCATTCACTTGTTGACTTATTTGCTTTGGAACACTCACAGTTGCCATCCAGTCGAGCCAAAGCTCGCCAGCTTCTCCCCCTCAAACAAGCACTCTCAAAATATCTTAGACTGATGAGCAAATTACACATTTAAAGACGTCACCTTGGACTTTTGTCACTCTTTTCTGACATTATATGGATGTTGCGGCCCTAGATTAAATATGACAAATAACTTTGGTCTTTGTTGTTATTTAACAGCTAATAAAAAAGTGTGTACAGGCAAGTAAATACTGACTTTGGACAAGTAGATTTCTGACCCACTTGCCCGACCAGACAAGTAAAAAAACAAAAAAACAAAAACGTTTTAACAGCCTCTCAAAGACAAGTGTGTCATGTATGGGTCAGTGTGTGTGTTATTTATTCTAAAATCTATTTTTTAATGTTCAGAAACATTAAGTTAATTACTTTAATGTTGTAAAGCAAGAGAGGAAGAGATTTGTAAGTTTAAGTCCAGCACTTTGATATATGTTTTGTGTAAGTCAAGCACTTTTGTTTTTCATATCTTAATGTCCTTTGTTTAAAAGCCCTGTCTACACAGCAAGTGTCTCAGACACTTGTGAGAGAACCGTGATCTTAATTCTTGGGGAAAAAACTCACATTTTAGCCGGAATCTTGCAGCCTTAATTTAGATTAAATTTATTGGTTAAAAACAAGTCCAATTATTCAATGATATAACAATTACTTTATTTAAAATACATATCAAAAACTTGTCATTATATGTCAGTATGTTATCCAATCATAATCCTGACAAATAGACACATAAAGCAAATCAGAATAATGATAATAGTGGCATATTTTAAAGTTAGTTGAATTTTATTTAATAGACTCCATGTCAGATGTTTGATCAGAAAATTACTGGACCTTAAATTCAAAAGGAGCTATGATGCATATTAATTTAATAACTTATCTCTGTCAACTCTTTACTGAACTGAAAAATCAGTTTTTTGACTTAAATCTTAGACTGGTCGTGACATGCCATTATTTCATCACTGGAGTCATATGCTGGTAAGATTATCATGGCGGCGTATTTTTTCATCAGTGTGAGCCAAAGAAAAAGAAAGAAAAGAAAAGAAAACACTTTTTGTCATTTTTCTGGTAACTTAAATGAACTACAGACAGTCTGAAACATTAGTTTTAGCCATTTCTGACTGATGAAGTGAACTTAAAGTACAAAATGGCCAAATAACAGTGTTGGGTGATGCATGGTGTAACGTTAAACCCAGCGGTGCAGGCATCACTTTTAGCGTGACGTCACAGGGTGATGAAGAAACATCTAGAAAATCTATCTTAAGTGACTTCTGCTAACAGAAGCATGTTCCACGTGTTGATAATCCTCATATATCATGTTTGGGTGCTGACAGAAAGTAAACAGGGCGATGCTGCAGCTGCAGGAGGAGGACAGCTTGCTTGGTGCTTCACTTTTAGCACTTGTGCGGAGCACTTTGTCCCGCTGTGATAAGTCACGTCCAATTTGTGGATCTAAGGAGCCAAACTGTTGCATCTCTGTCGTAAATACTCCCACACTTTTGATTATCGCAGCGATGCTCTCTGCAGCTTGTTCTCCGGGTGAATCCATGCTAGCCGGGTGCAGCAGTTCATAACAACATGTCAATGCACGATATTCAAATTGACACATTTTCATAATCGATGATGTCGATTACGTCGATGAATCACCCCAGCCCTAAAAAAACATACAGGATTGCTTTGATGCAACAGCTCATAACTTGCTTAAACATTCAAAAATGAGCAACGTAAATCTGTTTGTGACTGTATGTGGGAGTTTTTGAGTTAGATGTGGGACTTGCCCTTTAAGTGCACCTGCATGAAATAAAGTTATTGTATATTGTACTCTACAACAGGTAAAAGTGTTTAGATAGGTCTCTTCACAATTATCATTTTAAATAAATATTCTGAGAAGATTCCCTGACACAAACGTGCGCAGACATACTGATGTTTCAGCACATACACAATCTGCCCGTCCCTCTTTCACACACACAGCACGTGCATGCTTGAAAACACAAAGCGTTGTAATAGAGCACTTGTTTGGCTGAGCAAGTGTCATGACCAAAGCAAATTAGCTCTCTTCAGACTTCCAGTTGCTGTGCAAGTGGAAGAGAGAGGATACTATTAATAGAGACAAAACTCAGGTAGAAGTGGCTGCATCCCCACATCTTTGTTTTTTTTTTCTTTTCCCTTTTTCTTCTGCCCATTCACTCCCCTTCTCTCTGTCTGTTCAGTTGCCTGGGTAACAGTTACCGATGGAGACCAGGAGTTCGGGGAACAAAAGAAAAGTCTGGTGCTGAAGGGAGAGGATTATTGAATATCTGTGTGCATGCGCTCGCTCTTGACTGCCTGCGTGTGCATGTGTGTAGATGCTTGATTGATATGATTGAATATCCTCATGCATAATTAGTTGTATAAGTGTCTAATGGGGATACAGATTGTTTATATAATAGTTAAACTATGTTGCCTGAGGATTTTACATATCCCCTTAAAAATATGGCTCACTGTACATGAAATGGCTCACATGATGGTTTATTTCTAACAATCTCTCTGTGTGTGTAGGGGTGAATCAAGCCTGCTTAATCAATGTATTATTCAGGGGAAATTAAAATGGAACAATTAATGGAAACTGTAGATGTGAGCACCATTACACAGAACAATCAGTAAATCAGTCTCTATAGAAATATCTAATTGCAGCGGCTAGGAACTCTAAAAACATCTGCAAACTGCAAACCTGTCTCAGTTCCTGTAATGAACAGACACATATAACAACACATACAATTGACCTGATGTTGACCTGAACTATTGATCCATCTGCCCATCCATCCATCCATCCATCCATCCGTCCAGAAATAAATATATATAGATTTGCCTGCCAATAAAACAATGTATGTGTATGTATGTGTCTCAGCAGTGGTGGAAAGAGGACTGAAAATCTGTACTCAAGTACAAGTACTGTGAGATTGCTAAAATATTACTCAATTACAAGTAAAGGTACTTGTGTTAGAAATATATTTAAGTAAAAGTACAAAGTATTCATCACAAAAACTACTCCGATTATTAGATAGTTTTAATTGTTGATGTCACAGTCACCTCACCAAACTAGGGTTGCAAATTTTGTGCGTTTTCCTGCACCAGTAGTTGAAAACGCTAATAATCGATTAATCATTAATAATTCATGAGGTACTAAACACATTTTTTCCCGCATTTCAAGTCCAAGTTTAATATTAACATATACAACAAATAGATCTGCCACACAAAATGACATCAAATGAGGTGCAGTTACTGCCATGACTATCGATTAAATATCCGTGAATACTTTTTAATTGGTTAAATTCTTAACAGCAATTAATCGATTGATGCTTAATCATCAACATCCTTACTCCAAATGTTTGCTGCCAGCGCATTTTGTTTCGTTTTTCATTTGTATGTCTTTGTTTTCATTGGCCCGTTTGCATTCAGATCACCTGATTGGCTTCCAAAATGCAGATGAAAGGTTTGGATATTAATTCAAATTGTACTCAGTGCTCAACTATGATTTTAAAAGTAACTAAGTAGATTACAGCTCGCAACGTATAATCAAGTACGTGTAAAAGAGTTAAACTATTTAAACTATTAAACTATTCTGATAATCCATATCATTTAAGTAATTTTCCATGAAAAAAAAAATCTGTTTTCAGTCTCTCAAATATAGAGATGTTCTGCTTTTCTTCATTTATTATCATATTGAACTGAATGACTTGACTTTGAGTTTTAGACGGACAAAACGAGACACCTGAGGGTATAACCTTCAACTTTAAAAACTTTGATGATATTTTTCACTATTTTCTGAAATTAATGTGGAACCTTGGCAATAGAAAAAAAAAAGTTTCGTAAAATGCAAACTGCCATTAAGCCCATAAAACACATGTGCCCTGGCTTCTAAACAGCCTATCATATCAAAGGATAATGGAGCCTGCGACGACGCACAAACAGCCAACCATTTAACAGGAGTGTTGTTTGGATGCAACACTCCTGAAATGATGCATTATCATGATACATTTGTCAGCTAGTTGTAGAGCAAGTTGTAAAGAAAGAGCAAGCAGTAGTTATTTAGGTCTCCCTGTCACGGTTGTCGTCATCAGTTTATAGTTGTAGTTATATTTTCCACATACTGTTTGGGCTTATCTCAGAGCCATTCCCTGCACTCTCATGTGCAACACTGACTTAAAGGTAAGCAAACATTTCCGGTAGACATTGAGTTTTACAATGAAGGGACACTCCAGTAAATGAGTGTGCTCAGTTGAGATGTATGTTGATGCATCACTTCAGAGGTGTTTACTGTTGGGAATTAGACCATCCCCACTGCATATCTCATTAACCTCTGCGAACTCGAAAGATAACAACGCCGGGCTCAGCCATACTAACTACCTTAAGCTGGCAGACAAGCAGCTCATCTGCTTCTATATTTAACTATCGATTCATCCCAATACTTGCTGTTCTTTTAATGGGCCCTTGAAGCACAGTGATTAAAGTCTTGGGGAAATTTCCCATTAATGTATATTTGAACTGCTTGTTTTCCCTCCCCTTAGTGCTAATGATAGCAGATGTGTTTTGCTAGCAGCCATTAATGACTCAAGCACCAATTGGGAACATCTGTGCTATTTGAATTGGGCTTCAAAGTGTCATTTAGACCCGTGTTATCCATAAGCATTTTCAAACAATCTGAATCCATTACGTGCTGTCGCTGCAGGAATGTGAAATCCTATGTCTTTTCCCAGCCTCCTAAGCAGTGGCGGGCTGTGACTGTCTGAGGGCCGGGGGCAAAACAAATAAAAAGGGCACCACCGGTATGTGATGTGGCGCCATTATGCTGAAAGTCGTGATGCACTTTATCATGTTTTGTCCACTCGTAGGGCACCCTAGAGGGCACTTCACCGTGTTTTCTTCACTGGAAGGGCACCCGTGAGGGCACTTTGTCATGTTTTCTCGAATGGAACGGCAGCCTAGAGGGCACTTTATCACAATGTCTTAGAATGCGGGCCACTCTAGAGGGCATTTATCATGTTTTATTTGCCATAGAGGCATCCTATAGGGCGCTTTTGCAGCCTTTTTTTCGAACAACCGCCCACCTTGAGTCCACCGGTGCTCTCAAGTCTGATTGAAAGACTTGTTCCCTACGGACGCCCGTGTTTTAACCCCAAGGCCTTGGTGAAAGCAAGTGTTGATCGGAACACTCTATACTGTATATAACATGAAATACTTGGTGTGGAGCTGCCAGTAAAGTGAGGAGACATTACTGTGATATGAGGAGCATGAGAGAGACCAGGGATGGGGGTGGGGGGTGGGGTGGCAGGAGGGAGGGTGAAAGTGAGTTTTTGATTGCATCTGGCACGAATGGACAAAGACTACCTAGCTGCTGGCGCTCGCTGACAGGTCTACTCTCACAAGCTGTTGTGGTAACACTTGGCCGACAGCTGCAGATACAAATAAAGGCCTCACTTCAAGCTAAACGACAGGGAATATAACAAGGGCTGAGGCCCCAGCTGCCTCTGATGGAGCACACACGCTAACACATAAAAACACCTATAATCACACATAGCTCCATTGCACCCACCAGCTTTCAAGGCAAGGATATTTCTTTCTGAAGCAGAGAGCAAAGTCATTCATTTTCACATTTTTAGTCCCATGTTTATTCTGTACTCTGTTAAATACCATACAATTGCTGCTGACGGCACAGCAAAAAGAACAATCTGAGTAATCCTTGTAAGCCTTGAAAAACATTTTTTTTTTCAAATATGGCCCTCCAAGCGAAATGGGAAAACAAAATGACTGTGTATGCGTGTCCGCCATTATTTCCCCACATGCTGCTCTTTACAAGTATGCACCATTGTCCGCCTGTATCTTGACAAAAGCAAAAATCCATTCGCGGCCCCTTTCACTCCTCAGCCCTTCCTTTTTCTCAATCAAAGTCACCCCAAGGGCCTCATTGTCCAGGCCCTCTTATTGCCTTGTTATCAACAGCTGTAGCAAGCCTATATTGGCCCCATGCGACACCACTGCAAATATTGGCATTACGTTTCTAATCACATTTCTTTCTCTGAAATGTCACCAAGGCGGGGATGTGTGCTTACAGTTGGCTTACACCGCCTCAATGCGAAGATATCATTTATCTCTTCTAAAAGCAAATGAAAGAGCCATAATGCACTGTGGGTGGGTGGGGTGGTGCTAGGCTGCGAGGGCATTGCAGTCTCTTCTTTTCCAGCAGTACTAATTTGCCACAGTAATGAGCAAGCAGCGGTGCATGGTCATCAGGCAATTATATTTGGTTACCATGCAAACAGTGAGCATCATGGGATGTCATTATACCGAGAAATATACCCAGGCTCCATTACAATGGTGAGGGGGGGAAAAAACGAATGCTGGCCATTATCTAAATGCAGGCCTTTTTTTTCCCAACATGTGTGATTTTGAAATGCAAAGTGTCTTCCCTCAGGGGATGACCCCATGGGTAGCAAACTGATGCATTCTGTCATCTTATTTCCTGCTATTCAGTCGACTATTTACTTATTTATAGTTGTTTTTTCCCCCCTATATTCATGAAGTGTAATTATATCAAATGAAAGTCATGCAGGGATTCCGTATAGTCTGCTCTGTAATTGATTTGTTTGTAATGTTCAAAAAAATCCAGAGTCAAAAGGGCATCATTTGTACAGTAAATCAAAAACATTGAAAAGCCTAATTTATTTATTGAACTTTATGCACCTAGAAAACAAACAAACTGGGAGAACCGAAAACAAAGATAACTGTTTTCATTCATAGGGAAGGCCAACACGAATTTATGTATGATTATGCTTTGAAATGCCCATTGGGTGGTATAATGGAAAATGTTTTACTGAATGCCCCCGTAGATTTTAGTAAATACTAATTTTCTCTATCAGCCGTGCTGCCCATCGCTGCATGAGACACAATGCAGAGGCCCCATTCCCTCTATTATGGAACAGAACCAATTTAATTGTTGTCATGCTCTCAGAACTCTCTGTTACTGTTATTTTACAGAGTGTGTGACTGTAACATTTCAATATAAACTGTACACTAAAGACCACAATACTGGAGAAGATCATTTTTAATAATCTATGCAATTATGAGAAAGAAATGTGTTCCTTGCTAAAACAAATTCACTGTAGTTGCACCTTATAATTATAGTAAATGTAATACTGGCAGCCAGCTAGTGAGACTTGACACGATGATAACAATGTTGGGTGTTTGCAAAATGTTTGAACATACAGACAATAAGGAACAATATGCAAATATGTTTTGAAGCCTCTGATGTGTAAAAATCAACAAAAGACCAGTGGTTTTAAATTTATATCATGGAATTTGTTTTGCTTTTTATGGTGACGGTATTATATCATGCTATTAGGGAAAAAAAGGGATTCCCCACTCAAAATGTGATTTTTGACTTTTCACTCTCTGGTGTTGCACAGGAACATTTCTTATGAATGAAAATAATGTGATGAGTTTAATGGCTCCATGACAGGAATGAAAATGAGGTATAGCTTTATATGTATTTTTAATAAGTTAACGTGATGTAATTCATTTCAGAGTTAGAAGGGAGCTGGGATTAGGCATCTCAACAGTGTTTATTTGGCAGAAAACCCAATAGTCAGTGTACCATGTGGCATGTGTATCAGTACATTTATATATGGCAGCAACAGACACACACACACACACACCAGCACTGATCACACACCAGAGGGGGCTTTTGTGTGACAACAAAACCAGCTGAGCTTGTGTCGCAGTATTCCACAAAAAGCAAGATGTCTTTTCTTTAATTGGTTTCAAATGTTGACACATTTTTTTCTTGACTGTCCCTCAATATTGCAGCATTAGTCCAACATCTTCCCAGGCTGTGGGAGTACAACAGATACTGTCCACAGCCCCTAACAGGCCAATATTAAGTACAACAGACCAACATGCAAAAGAAATAGCGAAGCAACATAAAATGCTTTTGAAGTACTTATTGATCGATCCTTCAGTTTTGAAGTTTCATTAAGAAAGAAGTCTGAAGTAAAGTGGTAAACCTTGCGCACACATAAGAGTTATCCAGTTGTTGTGGGGACATTTCCATCAAAAGTAAAGTAAATACACTGGGTCCCCATGTCCATGGATGCATTGCCTTGCACCTTACCTACCACGTCTTCATGTTACAGTTTGGATGTTATACGAGAGTCAGTGCAATGCAAAAAGTAGTTACTGGATGTGATTCTTCTTCGAGTGCATGTGTAGCCCTTTACCTACATATTATTGCAGGCACTGTAAAGCACATTAGTTTTAATATGCTAAAACATTTAGCACAGTATTGACAGTCATTGGTGAGCGCAACACCATTGATGTCACCACCCACTCCTAGAAGATTTGCAGTTGCACTGTGGGTCTGCAGTGTAGTCTATTGTTCAAAGTAAGTCACGAAATTCATAGTGCTTTTGTTGGTGTGTGGCATGACTAAATAATATATTTTTGTAAACACAAACTTTATTTATTGTACAATACCTTTTAAAAAATGGCTTTTCTCTGCAAGCGTTGCACATGTATAAAGAGCTCCTCTTATAGGTGAGATGTCATTGTTCTCTGTAATCTATGGCGTGGATGCAAACTTCATCCTTTTTTATAGGCCCCTGAGCTTGGAGACCCTGAAGCAGACTTATTGTTAGTCTGGTTGAGAAAAGAAAGTGGTGGGTGTAAGGCATGGGCTAAAGGTAGAGAAAGCCTGGGAGAGAAGCATCGGGTGGGCGGGAGCACCACACTAGCAAATCAGCCCTAATTCTCTGTTATAATTCACAAGGCCAGGGCTCAAGACAGCATTATCTGCCCTCAAATCTTTTTCCCTGTGTGTGATAGAGCACAGTGGCATGTAAAAGGGGAGGATAGAGAGGTGGAGTAATGAAGGGATAGGACTCAAGGCGATTGAAAAGGGGATGGGGAGTGGATGATGGAAACATGTATTAGTTCCCATGGCGAGAGGGACAAAATAGAAAGGTCGACCTGGTGCTTTCCAGTTAAGCTGTGGGAGATTTTCATTCAGTTTTCAATCACAGTGTAATCAGATTTTATGATTAGGTACGGGCTTTTGGTCAGTGTAATTTCTCTAGTGATTTACATAGGCAGGGTTGTGGACTTTTTAAATCATTCTCAGCTACTTCTGAATACATTATTTCACTTGCCTCATAAAAACTTTACCTTGATAATTGAGGTATTACATTTTTGCATAGGCATTTTGACAACACATCCCTTTTTATATTACATTTCTGAACAGCTGAAGAAAAACTGTATTAACAAGAGCACACAGTGTTGACGCAAAGCCACCTACACACTTAGTGTAGCATCAGCAGTTGTAGTACTGGAGAGGGGATGACAAATGATCCTGGTTTAGTGTGTTTGTAGATACTGAAACGACCATATGGCTAAGCTGCATCGGTGGTTTAACTTGAAATTACATTGCACCAAACTTTGAGAATAAAGTTAAACCACTCGTTTAACCTCCGTTTAGTTTTTACTCTAAACCTAGATTAAATTTAATTCTGTTGTATCAAAACACCAATAAAAATTTTGATCCATTATTAACTGTGGCTGCTTTTTTTGATACGGATTGAGCAAACCAATCAAATTCCTCCAACCTAATTGAGTTTGATGATGCATCTCTTTCTATTTTTTAGGCATATTTAGCTAGCTGGCAAACAATGTAAGACTTTTAGCCAAAAGGTTTTCCCTCTTTTATAGGTCCCGACAGCCCTCAAATTTCATTTTTGTTTATGTATCTATCAGGAATGTCTGCGGTTGGTGGACAACATGATTATACATCAGCACCCTTGCTAGTCGGCACCAGAAATAATAGTCTGTTATTTATCCATATTGTACTCAGGCACAATGCCAGTTAACTGTTGCCTTTAAGGTGTTATGCCACCGCCCGCCCCTGCTCAGTCTGAAAAGGTGAAGCATTTAGTGAGTTGTTGCCATGTTTTGTAGGTTAATGTGTAATGTTTGTATTGCACAACACAAAGTGGCACGCATTTCAGCAGCATTTAAAATACAATTTGGCGATTATAGACTGTGATTAACAACTTCAAACGGTTCTGAATAACGCACAGTATTTTTTTGGACAGCATTTAACATTAGGAATTAATAAATTATGCTCAATTTTAGCTGCTTTCTGAGCTTTTTCTTATTGTTAGACTAATCGACTAGTCTAAATGAAATTTTGTGTTTAATCGACTGGGAAATTAGTCGCCAGGAACATCCCCAGTGTCTATTTTAATTTGGGTAAGCAAGTAACTCCACGCAATCATAAGTAGACTAACTAGACTAAATAACCTTTTATCTAGCCAGCAAATAATTTAAAACATTTTTTTACTTCTTAGCTAGCTAGAAGCCGAAATGTTTCCCCCCTTGTTATAGATCCCAACATATTGATTAAACTCAGTTTACATAATCAAACGTGGACTTACTAAGCAGAGATTGTTTTTCAGTTCCGCAGAGTTAGAGGCAACAGAGCTCTGATTCATTTTAAACCTGCTTAGAAGTACTCTTAGATGAAATTAATGTTTGCTGGTGCAACCCAGTGCAGACTCACTCAGACTCAGTCACTCAGTCACTGGATGATTAAATGAGACATGATCCTGTTTTCTACATAAATTAAAACGTAACGAGCTAACATTTGCGCCAAAAATCTTCCACTCTACCATCTTAAAAGCTAGACCATGTAAAGTCAATATCAGCCTGGCTAGACGTTTTCTGTTTTATGTGTCTGAGACTAGTGGTTATTCCTCTGTGTGCCCAGGTAATGGACAGGCACGGTTTCTCCAAGGTGAATTCGCAGAGTGGAAACATTAACCAGAGAGCCAAGTCCTGTCATTCACGCTGTGACTTCTAGTTGGACAGAGAGAATGGAGAGCAGATGCTAGGGCACATGCCACTTTAACTTCCTGCTGGGAGAGAGTGATAGGAGAAACAGATACAACTCGGAGCAGGGGGGTGGAGGAGGTAAGAAAGAGTGGGAGGTTAACAAATAAAAGATGGTGACAGGAAAAAAAAGTTGCAGAGAGAGGTACAGTAAAGAATGTTGGTCTTTGTTGAAGTTCTTTTCCTGGCAAATACTGGCATGAAAACAGGCATTAAAGGTGTGTTTGTTTTTTATATGAAGGCGGCCCATTTTTGAGCGAGTACACCTGTGCCTGTGCTCATTTGGCTGCGCTAGCTAGCACGAGTGTCCAATCCTTCTAGGCGTGTCATCTGTGGCTTTTTCATGATAATACATGCACAGAATCTGCTACTTTTGTTTCTCTTTTGACTTTCCGAATTCAGTATTCAACAATTGCACAGTGGCATTCGCTCCAAAGAATACACTAAAGATTGGTAGCCCACTCTTCCCTTGGAGCAGGAGGTGGATGGTTACCAGGGTTCAGTGAGCCGTGGCCTCCATTGTGCACAGATGGTGGCTAAACCACAGAGCATGTGTTGGATGTGTTGGCTCAGAGTCGTGTTGTTTCGCTGCATAAGAAGCTTATTAGGATCATAAGGGAATCATAGTTGTGCCAAAGTAAGCATAAAAGTCCAGTTTTTCTTCATCTTGATGCTCTACAGGAGCTATTGAACCAAGAGAGAGGAGTGGATCAATATAATTGATCGTCAAACTTCCTGGCTGTTAAAGACTTTGATGTGGTTTGAGGGTTTGATTGAGTAACGCTTTCATCAACTAAGTATTAGCATTTTGTTTGTTTGCTTCTTTAGATACAATTGCAACTCAGGCACATACTAATACTTGCTTTATTTTAATAAAATATGCAAAAAGACGGAAGAAAGAAGAAAGAGAGAAGAGCCACGGTCCCGAACGTTAAGTTACAGCAAGGTTTAAATACTGTGGTTAACAACAGAAACACCACTTCTTCACATAATGTTAGATTGCTTTATTTTTTAGATTTTATTTAGGTAATTTGTAAGATTAAAAAAAATGCATCCATGCATGTTGGAAAATTAACTGAAGACACACCAGGGCTCAACAATAAAGATTTTGCCTAATTGCCCAGAGCAAGTAAAATGCCACGTTGGACTTGTAAATCAAGGTAAATAAAGATTAAACACTTTTTCGTGGAGTTGATGATGGAAGTAATTAAGGAGCAAGCCATCGTTCCTCCTTCTTATCTCTGTCGAAATTTGCAGTACTGATCAGGCACCGATGTCTCAAAATGAATGTTGTTGTTATGGACTTCATGCTGCTCACTTTTGTTTTTGAATACGAAACGCAGCAAAGCATCTGTCTAAACATCTCTTATTGTCGACTCCTTTTTTTCCCTCCGAATGGGCCAGAGAAAGGTGACACATCTGAGAGATTCATGGTGACAGTGCTATTTCCGTCCTCAACAGAAGAAATGCTATCAGAATGAGAGTCACATTGCAGAGATTAGATACAACAGCATCAAAATGCAGAAAGAATATCACAGCAAAACACCTACACAAACACACTCAAGATGTTGCTACATCTTTGCAAAATGTTGCTCAAATAAATGTTGACCAAAATATATCTTGTGAGAGAACCCAACTGGTTTAAGAACAGCCTCCAATATGATGACTTTTCATGAGACCTTAAGACAACTACAATAACCAATATATATGATTCTGTACGACCTCAATGCCTCACTTGAAAGGAAGTAACTTAAAAGTCAATATTATATTGTACTAATCACATAAGAAACAAATAAGTTGCATTCAAAAAATGTGTAATACTGAGCAGCACAAACCTCAGGTTCTATTAAAGCTCCCAACAAGATTGACAGCTGAAATTTAGAATAATTTCTGCCTGCGTGGCGCGGCTTTCTTTTAAAAAGCCCAACAAAACCCCAACCTTGCACGTTGTTACTTCTTTCATCACCACACACCAGGGGACTGTCTACAATTAATCAGTGATTGAATATCTTTAATTCACATTCACTCCAATCAAGCATATTGATCAAGTCTAATGAGGTTTTACTTTGGGTTTCTTAACATCTTGACTCCCTACCACCTAAAGTAGTAAGACTTGACTTTAACCAGGTATCCGTGGTGTTGACATATTCAAGTGCTCATGTACACTGTCGCCGGTGACCCTGGGAATGAAAAGCTGCATGAACTCAATGATTTTCTCCACTGTGCCTGTAGAGATGTTTATACTACTACACTACTTTCAGTATCAAGCGTTTTTCAGTTTTTGTTACAAACAGACATTTTATAATCCTATTTATTGCTTGTTATGTGCTTAATATGTCGAGTTTTCTCTTCCTGTAAAATGTAGAAATATTTTTGATGATTCATTTTGAACTTCAAGGTGGTTACGTAAAATTATCCAATCAAATGTGATTTGAGGTGGCCAGTTAACCCCACCCATCATCTAAAACTGCGTTTGACTGTTGCTTAGTGGGTAGTGTTAACATGGACAAATTGAAGAATGTAGTTCTCATTTATTAATTTGACACTTACACCCGGGACACGGCCTACCTGAGCGGTGCATGTGGGTTCAAGGAACCTCTTGGTTTTCATTTCCGTTCCCATGTTAACCACGCCCATGTTAAAGCAGCACGTCCTCTGATATTCAGCCTTTTTTTTTTTTCTCCTTGTGATGTCCGCAGTTCTCAGCCAAAATAGAAAATGACATTATATCAGCTTTACAACTCTATAAACTCTTCACAGCTCTTCTGCAAATTAAGCGGAGAAAGACAGGGCTGGCAGTAGCAGCACTGCGGCAGCGACACTGTCTGTGTGATCAAAACATCTGTGCGAGTCCACAGCAGTTTTCAAGTAGAGGTAGGCAGTGTGTCCCGGGTGTTATCCTCCACCCCCTGATCTAACAGCGATTAAAGTCCTCATGCTCTATTCAATCTTGTAGCTAAACATTGCTCACATATCCCATTTTCTCTCTAACTAATAGGGTTTTATTTGAACAAATAAGTTGTGTTTCTAAACCAGGCAGGAAGAACAAATCTGTTGATTCCTTGTTAATTGCATTGCTTTTTATCTAAGCCAGCCATCTAAACAAATCCTGTTCATTGTTTTCACATAGTGGAGGGATATTCTGGTGTAATGTGTTTTCAGTGTTGGAGAAAACTAAATTACCAGAACGTATCAGGGTCATATTTGCATCAGAAGGTTTTATTTTTTATAAAATAAAACTGTATTTATAACTCAGACTTCCATAACTTTTCCATTGCTTTCAGATTTATTCTGAGGTCGTACAGCCAACCCATATCATTCTGACTATTACTGGCCACTTTTATATCCACCAACAAAAAAAGTACAAACCTGCTGCTGTGCTGTCCCTCTCCTTCTGAAGTTTTAAGATGACTGTCATGGCTAAACCAGGGTAATAGCTTAATCTAAGGAATTTGCTGGCATTATGTCTGTTGAAAAAAGGTTAGGAAAAGCGTTGAATAATTCAGTGCTGGTGTTTGTAGCCAAATTCTGTAAAAGAATGAGGATAAGAAGTAAGTGAGAGGGGATGAAACGGTAGGAAGCAGCCTGGCAGGGAATGATGAAAGGAAAGAGGCAACATGATCCACAGTGGAGAAGAAAAAAGGGGAATGGGAGGGTTGGAAATGAGATGTATGAAGCTGGGACAACAGGAAAAAGACGGGAAATTTACAGGAGAAGGTTAATGGTGCAGAGAGAAGAAAAAGGCCGGAGGAAAGAATAACATTCAAGGTGGTTCAGATGGGAAATGGGAGCAATATTGGAAAAAAGGAATGCAAAATGTGGAAAATAATCACAATCCGAAGTAAACATATACTACGGAAAAGAGTGGAATTATGGGGCTTCCAGCCACTCTCCTCCCCGTGAAGTCACTTAGGACTAAAGCAGCAGGGATTTGTAGGGTCTGAAGATGAACAGAAAACCCATTTTCCCTCATGGCTACATCTGCCACTGTGAATTTATATGGCTGTTGTAGTGAGGAGTGGAAGACAGATGTGATCAAACATGAAGGGGAATGGAGACTGAGGGACACAGAGTAATCGAGAAGGAGAGAGAACAAAAAGCGAGAACAGTGGGAAGTGCCGGGGAAAACATTGTAAGATGATACGGGAAAGGAAATTTGAGTGCAGTGCATCTTAAGGGCACTGATGTGACGCAGACAGAGTCAAATTAACTGAGCTATGAAAAGACAAAAAGCCTACGTGTGGTAGAGCTTTTTAGCGGGAGTGCTGGCACTTTGCAAAGCTTTTAGATTGTCTGTACAGTAACTTTACTTATGTATTCAGTCTTCTGTAGTCGCATTTAAAGGTAAGGAGGCTAATTGAGTTTTTTTTAATGTCAAATAAAGTGAATGTGCAGAATGTGTCTTGATATTGTCTGGCTGAAATAAGCAGGGACGTTTTTGAAAAACATGTAGTCTAATGGCATCATATGTTGCTCCAAAACCTGTATGTAGGTATCTTTCAGCACTAATGTGCAAATTCTAAAGGCCGAGTTTATTGTGATGTTATACAATCATACAGAGAACAATTTACGGTCAGTTTCCCATCCTAATACCAGGAGCAATAGGCAGACTGTGTACAGCACCCGGGGGACCAACTCCAGATGTACAGTAAGCCAGCACCTTTGGTGGGTAATGACTGGAGACTTGACCCTATGAACATAGTCGGGTGTAATCCTGGTAAACGGGATTCCCGGGAAATCTAATCAAGACCATTTTTTTTCCCGTTTCCCCATTATTGTATTTCCCAGGAATCTTTTTTAAACAGAGAACATATTAAAATATATTCAGAAAAATGTAGGCTGACAGTTTACTGTCATAAAACATGCAGCAGCTATGTGTGTGCGTGCTGTGTGCTGGTAAAAACACAATACTGTCTATTAATTAACACAATGAGCTATGATTAAAAAGCACCTGCATGCTCCGAGTCTGTTCTTGTGGAATTGCGCCTCTATTTTAGGTAGTACGGTAACGCCTTTTGGCCCATCAAATTCATTCTGTCGCAGGCTGACCTCTTGTGAATGTGCCAGTACTGTAGATAATACAGTACAGCTCACTGAATTCATCTGTTGCAGGTAGCTCGCACTTGCAGCCTTGGCTCGCGCCAGCGGAGCAGCCGTAGAACACTCAGTTTAATAGAATGGCTTAGAAAACACCAAATGACTCGCTTTAATGAGTTTTGTTAGTTTATATAATGAAGATTTGGAAAAACATCACTCTCATGGGGTTGTTATTCTCAGAAGACAAATCACAGACAATAAACTGAAGTCACAGTCGAGCAGCAGATGTAACAAAGTTCAAACTGGATGCAATGCTTATATTAATTGTAATGTTGATGGACATAAATTGTGTTCTTTTGCCTTAATAATGATCAAAATAATACACAAAAAAGGCCAGGTTAGGAACACATATATGCGTAATTGTTGCATTTAGTGCTGCTTGAAATGAAAAGTTTATTGGCTTCTTTTCCCAGGATAGAAAAAGTCTAATTTTCAAGAAAAATGTTAATTCCTAATGCCTATACATATAGTATATGTTTTTGGAAGCCAGAATACCCAGAGAAAAGCCACACAGGCATGAGGAGAACATGACGACTCCAATGGCACTAACACCACCTCATACTATCAGAAATACTGGCTTTTGAGCTTTGCGTTCATACCAAATTGGATGGTTCTTCTCTTCTTTAGCCTGGAAGACACAACGTCCATGATTTCCAAAAACAATTTGAAATGTCGCCGTCAGATCACAGCACACTTTTCCACTCAGCATCAGTCCATCCCGGATGAGCTCGAGCCCACTCAGCAGCGTTTCTGGTTGATCTCTGCTTTGCTTGGTAGAGTCTTAACTTGCTCACAGTTTTTCACAAAATGGGGAACCTCACAGATCTTTTTTTTTTTTTTTAACTTTCATTCCAGTGACAATCAACTGACTGTTACAGCAGTGTAGAGACGAATAAAGACATCACTGAGCCAAAAAAATATATTTCTGTCTTATGTTTTTATGCTGCCCAAAGGAAGACTGAGACTTCAAGCTTTTCATCTGCAATTTTACATCGCCATTTTTCAGTGATGCTTCAGAGCCACCCAATGTCACTCCATTATCACTCAACTGCTAAAATAAAACACAAGCCTTCATATGTTTTTGCTGTTCTTCAGTGGGAATTAATGTAGAAGTGCAGGCTAAGGGGGGTTTGCGGGACTGCATTTCTGCAAAGCTGCCATCCTTTCGGAGATTAATGAACAAGTTTGTCCGTGGTACTAGTCCTCCCTGTGCCGCCTCTCCTCTCAGCATAGTGTGATTTATGGACACCCAGCAGTGCATGAGTTATAATTTCAAAGGGGTTTGTTTTTCCTCATGAAGATGGAATTTTAAATGTTGTGATGAATGACCCCTTGTGGATTTTATTCATTATTCTGTCATGATTTAGTTAGGGTTAGTCCATGTGTGTGTGGGTGTGTATGTGTGCATATGTGAGCAAACATGTTCCCTATGTGCCTGGCTGAAGTTTATGCACGTATGCATATGTGTGTGTGTCATTTTGTGAATATCACCACATCTTTAAATATGTGCCTGCAGAACTGCTGCCGCTGCAGTTTCTGTCTGACATCACAAATATATCACCTTTAGGTTGCCATGTCTTGCTGAATCAAATACTACGTCTCACCTATTGGATGTCATTGTGAAAAATCAAAGAATAAGTCATGCCCTCCCTTTCTTTTTGCCATTCTGTCTGTGCATATGGATTTACTTTATCATCCAGCCGCAGCATGTATGGCAGGGTGTTTGATGTTTCTGTGATGGTGAGATATTGGATGAAAGCGTGGAGAAATGTGATGATCCTTGGTGAATTTGCAGGACCATAGTAAATGCACAGGGAAGAAAGGGAGGCCAAGACAGGCTAACAACCCTGAGGCATTGATATGTATGACGCTGTAAGGATAGGAGTACAGATGCAGCACTGCTGCCAAGAGGAGTAGCCCGGCATCGATGTCACACTAATAGGGATCAGACCAACTGGGATCTTTCTGTTCATTTTTAATTTCCAAGGGATGCTGACTAAAATGCATCTGGATGCAACTGGATAGACCTACAAACAATCAGATCACAAAACCTGACCTACAACCAGTCAGAAATGTGTAACGTAGCGCTGAATGACACATGCAAGCTAGGGTGTTGCTTGGTCTGCAGTTTTGTGCGCCTGGTGGGTTGTGCTTGACATTAAGTCACTGACTTTTAAAATGTTAATTGGTGAGGCCCCTGTTAGTCATTTTATCAAACTTGTCCCATAAAAAAACAAAAGGTTGTGCAGCCCTTTCTTTTTCTAGAAATTGTGTTTATATGCAGCTAATTAGCAACAGCAAATATGTTTTGAAGGAATGCTGACCGAAATGTGTCTTCTATTAACATAATGAGTAGATGTTGTAAATTAATGTGGCAAGTCACAAAAATGTTGAAACTGAAAATTGTTCACTGACAACGTATTTAATTTGTTTTCCACCAAAATAGGGAATCTTGCGATGCACTCTCCAGTCGTAGTGACAGTGAGCAGTGACTTGAGACATGTGATGTATTTATTAATATTTAAGCACAAAGAAGGTCTTTCCCTAATCCTAACCAAAGTGACTTTATTTAGAGATATACCGATCCACTTTTTTCAGTTAACAATTCGGTTATCTGAATTTGGATACCTATACCAGCATTATTAGGCTGAAACTGAACTTCAGTCTGGAAAGCGTGTGTAGTTTGTGTAATGTATCTTGTGTAATGTCATTTGTGGGGCGCTGTAGGATTCTGGCTTGTGACATTCTCATGGCCCTCAATTGTATAATATCTCGCGATGCATTGCTGCAATGATGCATTGCTGACAGTTTGCTATTTTATGTGCCAAAATGAAAACAATCCAGTTTGTAATGCGTTTATCCAGAACATGGTGGCTTGTTCTTTTTTTTTTTTTTTAAATGGTAATTGTCAGTGTTGTGCTGGTTTATTTTTACACCATTAGTGAGGTGGCTAGTACATTTCCTCAGAGAGTGGAAGTGGAAAGCTTTGTTGCCTGAGAGATTATATGAAAACTGACACAACAACAGGAACATATGAACAATTTAACGCAGTCCCTACTCATAGCTGTGCAGTAAATTCTTCATTTGTGAATCTTACGGTGTCAGATTATTGCTGATAAGTGCTTATTCAAGTTTATGGTAATTTTTGAGATTTGAATTGATTATGTTGTTGCCTCCTGTACATGTCAGTGTATTTATGTGGATGTACGCAGGTGCATACTGTATGTCTCACTGCAGAAAGTGCACACATTGTGCTAACAAAGTGCTGATTTCGAGCACTAAGAAGGTTTAATATGCTATACAGCAGTTTCATTGTGTGAGCGAGTGTGTGTGTGTGTGTCTGTATCCTTCCTACCTTCTAATTACTTGCTAAAGTCATCATTGCTGCCGGGGTGCCCTGTGTTTCACTCTTCTTCTTTCTTTCCCTAAATCAGTCCAGAAATACTTGCGATCTCCACCAGCTTCCTTTGTGTTATTAAGAGGGTGAGACAAAATGACGTAAAACACTGACTGAAAAAAGAACTTTAACTTTGAAGCGACTAAATTGTCATTCATAACACTGGTAAGAGCTCTGATTATATCATACACCAGACCAATTAGTATTAATCAGGCCCCTAGAAACTGTATATGTCTGACATATGCTGGTTGATTAGTGCCAATTTGTGACTGCCGTTTCTCCTTATGACAGATGTTTTCTCGAGATGGTTGACGAGGGAGAGGCAAGGCAAAGATAACTGCGTGAGGTGAAAGGGACAGGTGCATTCTGCTGTTCTCAAAACAACTGTAAATTGTTCTAATTTGGCTCTGTCACCAAGATAGTCAACATGCCAGAATTTGTACTCTTTCCCTGAGTTAAATCCTCCTCGAATCTGAACACGGATATTTTTCGATTCAGCGTGACTTAACGAGGATATCATTATCTTCTGTGCCCATTGTGAGAAAACATCCATAAATTATAGGAAAAAAGACTCTCCTTATCACTTCAGAGCTGAGAATCATCACTTTTTTACGTTTTTAAGTGGTTTCTGTATCCTGGGGGATATTTGACAGGCTGTTGCCAATGTTATCTTTTCATGTTTATTGTATATTTGGGGGGGAATTTTGTTTTAGAAAATTGTTTTTAAGAATGATTTTATAAATTCTTGGTGAAAAGTAATGAATTATAGATTCACAACTTTGATAATTAGGCAGTGAATGTTGAGTCTGCTCAGATAGTCCCACAGTGGGGAAATTTCCAAATTAATTAAGTAGATTTTTAGAGTGTTTGTACTTTTATGTGTAGTTTTCAAGTCTGTACTTTTACTTAATATATTAATATACTTAAGTATGCATTACAAGAAGCAATCTACTTAGTTACTTTTAAAATCATAGTTGAGTACTGAGTACAATTTGAATTAATATACAAACCTTTCAACAGCATTTTAGTAGCCAATCAGGTGATCTGATTGCAAACAGGACAATGAAAACAAAGACAAACGAAAAACAAAACTAAACACTGCAGCAACACACATTTGGAGTAAGGATTAATGATTAACCACTGATCAATTAATTACCATTAGGAATTTAACCAATTGAAAATGTATTCTTGGATATTTAATCAACAGACATGGCAGTAATTTCCACCTTAAACATTGTTTCCTCCTGTGGAGCCATTTGTTGAACAAGGACAATTAAACTTAGACTTAAAGTGAAAAAAAAAATAGAAAAAACAAAACAAAAAAATTTGAAAATGAGGAAATAAACATGTTTCTCTATCTTGTAAATTATTAGTGATTAATCAGTTGTTTCAACTATTGGTTCTGGAAAACCCACAAAATTTGCAAAGTAGTTTTTGCGATGAATACTTTGTACTTTTTCATAAGTATATTTCTAACACCAGTTCTTTTACTTGTAATTGAGTATTATTTTAGCAATGTAACAGTACTTGCACTTGAGTACAGATTTTCAGTACTCTTTCCACCACTGAAGTTTGTACATGAAGTTTTCACACTAACACTAAATAATTACCAGCTACACTAAATGGGCATGTATCTCAGGAGAAAAAGAGAAAACAATTGAAAACAAATCATGAAACTGTGTTATTTTGTCCCCAATACATTAGAAAATGGCAATTAATTAATTTTCCAATATATTTATATGCGCTAGCCCATTTAAGGATCAATTACTTAAGTAATCCGTTAATAGCTGTATGTACATCTATGAATACATTGCATACAGCAGCTGCTACTAGCTCATTTTGAACTCTTTTAACAGTGCCAAAATACCAAAATGTGATCAAATATAAGCAAAACAAACAACAACAAAAAAAACAAAAACTTGCTAACTCACTCAATCCATGGCAATTTTATACTTCCTGGTTGTATCCCTGGAAGCCCCGAATTTGGGAACTGTAGTTCTAAAACTTATAGCATGATAATTGCCCAAATGGAAGTAAAACAAAGAATACAGATGCTGCATCAGTGAATTTTTTTCTCCACCTGTTATGGCCCCCATCAACATGTTTTTTTTTTATATCTCTGGATTATTAACACTCTCCTTTATCTATTCATGTACATACATTTACGGTATGATAAAAACCTATGGAGATAATAGACAAACAAGTCAGCAATTTAAAATTCCACCCGGGGGGGATTTGGGTCGTGTTTCAGTTCTGTGTGAGGGGGCCCACTGTATCACAACCCCTGCTCTGTGATCATGAGTGCACAGTTATTGTTTTCAAGACTGTTCCCTTTCATGCATATTAATTCAATTTTCTGTGTATTATGCCAGTGCACCTGTCTGTAGTGAGGGCAAAAATAATTTAGTCTCTTTATTAGGACCCTGTTAGCTGCCTCACATTGCTTTGAGAACTCACATATTGAAGTGCTGATTGCCAGACCTCTTCAATAGCTGGCAAATTGTGATAATTGGCATTCAACTAATATAGCTGGCACTGCAGCAGTGATTGAAATTGTTATTGTTCGAGGTAAAGTCCTTTTCCTATTATGTGTTTGTATTGTTGTGTACAACGTGAAATATCTACATTAGCAATTAAGTGTGAACATTAGAATTGCCGTCTTTGCCGTGTGGTTCCCTCACATTCCCTCTTTTGTCTTCCTTTTTATCCAGGGAGGCCTCATCGCCCTCCTCCTCCTAATTCTCCTCTTCACCCTCGTCCTGTATACGCGCCACCGATGGTGCAAGCGTCGCCGCATACCCCAGAAGAGCGCCAGCACCGAGGCCACCCATGAGATCCACTACATTCCCTCCGTCCTGCTCGGACCCCAGGGCCGCGACAGCTACCGGGGCTCGCGAAACACACACCAGCACGGGAGCTCTGTCATCGGTATGCCCATCCGCGAGACCCCCATTCTTGATGATTACGACTGCGACGAGGAGGATCCGGGCGGACACTCGCATAACTCCACGCCCAACCAGCTCCACACCAAGCTGAGCGACGGGAAGGTCCAGGAGGACTATGGAGTCAACATTGGACACACGGACATGATGTGCAAGGATAACGAGATTAAGCATAATTTTGAAAAACGAGGTAGGTTTGTTGTCTGAATACATTTCCCCTGAAAAGCAATTTAGCATAATGGAAATCTAATAATTAATCTCCATTGGGTTTATTGATATGAAATATGATAATTCATCTCCATTGCATACAATTGAGATTAATTATCTGATAGCTGTAAGATTACCAGCATGATGCTGGTTTTGTCTCTATCATTCAGCTGTGAGCTGCATGCACTTGTTGTCATAGAAAATCTGCTGTGCTCAGTGGTAGTTGTCCTGCTTTTGCAAGCATGATTTGTACATCCGTGGAGGCTCTCAGTGCCAGCTCCCCAGATGGACCGGCCTGGACAGTTCACTTTGGCTCTGGCCAGCCCACCCATGTTCTTGATAGCACAGCATGTTCTGCTTACATTTTGTCAAAAATAGGCAGTTTTCTATGACTCACATATCACTTCTGGCTCTTAATAAGATAAGATTCCTGTGTTACATTTCCTTCCCGTGTTGAAAAGATATAGATAAATTTGACTAAATGTTTATATGGTTTATCTAAAATGTGTAAGTGAAATATATGACAGTCAACCCACATAAAAGATCATTGGTACATTTGTTTAATATGAAACTTAATTAGTAACTTATAAGTACTGTACTTGACAGTAAATCCACATGCAGTGATGAGTTGGACAACCATTAGTGAACCCAAAATCTTGTAAGAATTGTTTAAAACCCCACTAGACAAATAAAAAAAACATAAAACAAAACAAAATACATGTATACAATATATAAAAAGCAGAGTGCCCCAGTGAGGGCTGTAATGCTATTTGTTTAAGTGCTGGAAAGCATCTACGATGCATGCATGCATGCAGTTACAACTGTGGGCTCCACCAATAATGAGTGGAAGGGACGGTCTGGGTCATAAAAATGAACTTTCTGTTTAATAATGAACATGAAATAGGTCACGTCTCCCCAGTAAGAGAGATGCTGTGTGTGCATTTACACGTGAGGCACAGCAGCACAACTCATCATTTAATTCTCTTTCTACAGGAGAGTTTTCTCTGTCCTGTCAAGTTAGAACAAGTTCAAAATCATGCATCACTAATGCTAACGTGCATGCTTCAATTGTGGTTTGTTTCAGGTCATTAAACACTGTTCCTACCTACAGTGGCAAGTTTACATACATTAGTCAACTACAAGTGAGCACATAATTAAATGTTATACTCACTTCATGAGTAATTTCTTCATGTTGAGAATATTACGCGGCAGTCAATCCACATGAGCACTCTCTCTCTGTGTGATAACTGCAAGTCTGCATCACACCTTCCTCATCAATCTAGAAATCAACTGGAATAAGACGCTTCATCTGATTGGGCTGTCCACTTTGGCGATGATTCATATTGAAGCAGATTATGCAAACTACAAATATTCTATTTCCTTACTTGGAGAAAAAAGTGGCAGAGTGTCACTGAGGTGCGCTGCAGCAGTACTACAATTGTGTCCCTGATAGCTCACCAGGTAGAGCGTGCATACCATGCATCCAAGGCTGAATGCCTATGCGAGTGGACAGAGTACAATTCCAGCCCTGGCTCTTTCCTGCATGTCATAGCTCTTTACTTACTCCCTTTCCTGTCTCTCTCCAGCTTATTATATGCAACATATACCAACAACATACTGTAATTTGCCGTGCACTTTACATATATACATATTGTACTGTTCTGGATTCATACTTACTAATTATGTTGTATAAGAATAAATGCAAAAGGGGTCACTTTAATGAATAAAACATAGTATGGCCCATAAGTCTTATAAGACACTCAATTTAATTCAAGACACATGATGCATATAAAGCATAAACATTTAAGGTTTTTTTCCTGCTCTTTTTTCCACATAGGTACTGAAACCACATGAACATTGAAACCACACTTTCATCCTCACTGGCTGCTCTCAGTTAACATAGCCATTGACTCTGTGTGTCAAGCTGTAATGTAATGCAGTGTCATGTAATTTAATGTAATGTGTAAAGGTCAAGTGACAGAGGCCATCACACTGGTCGATTCGATCGCTGAGGTGTGTCAGCGGGTGGCCTGTTGACCCCTGCTAAACACAGCCAGGGTTCTGCGCTTAACCGAGGGCAAGAAGTGTGTCTTGCTGTAAGTGTAGACGCTTTAAAAGCGTCTACTGTAGGATTTAAAACAAAAAAGAAAAAAAAAAGAAAAATATGTTAACGTTGTAATCTCGGGCTGTGTAGCATTTGTTGATATAATATCCGGATGAACTCCATTGCAAAGTCAGACCTAAATAATTGAAGGGCGCTGGCTGAGTTGGAGGGTGCCCTGGTTATTCGTGTTATACTGAATTATGCATGTGTGAAGTTTGTGAAAATGCCCTCTTGCTCCCATAGTATTTATCACTCTACACATTTACACAAGCTATTTGCAGCTGTCTGTGTGCATTATTACCTTAAAACAATATTTTTAAAACTGATTTTGACTGAATTTTTAATTTCACTAGCATTTATCAGTTATTCAAATGGAGGCTAAAATGGACAAAATGATAAAAGAAGTGTTGCATTTCATTTGTAAACAGCCTTTACTCTAAGTTAGCATAGCCTCATAATCTCTAACTGCTGCTGATACTAATTCTAAGGAATGAATATAACATGTTCACCTTTCTGTCCATGATTTCCTTGGTTTTTCTCATTCGAACATGCAAACACATTTATTAGGAGGACATGTAACATGAGCAATTACCACGGTTCATGCAATGACCTACCTTACTTATACTGACCTTACAGGTGAATCATCTTTTCAGATGAAAAAATAGCTCTCACAAAAAAAAGATCCTTTTTCTTTTCTCCCATTATAATTATGACATAAAGACATACAGCATACTTATATTTACAGGTCCCATAATGGTTTGCCCGCTGACCTGCTATTTCATCCTTTATTTAATGCAAACATTCCCAGTGCATGCAAAGCCCTCAGCGCGGTGTTGAAACACTGTATCAGATAAAGCAACCCTTATTTAAAAAAGGAAACAGTACATTATGCAACAAGATGAAGGGATAGAGGTTAATTTCTGCTCTATTCCCAAGTGGAAAGGCGGAATGGTGGGATTAGACACTGGGAAAACACAAGCGAGGCAGAGGGCAGAGAGGTCAGTGCTCTTGTAGCCAGTCTATTGGGCTAATAGCCAAATGATGCCATTATTAGAAGAGAACAAAAAGGTGACGGTTATCCCCAGATGGCCCAAAGAAGAAAGCCAAGCAAACACAAGCACATACATCAAACAAATAATTACCACTAAGTGTACTTTTACTAATGCTGAGACACATAAAGATTAATCTAGAGTGACACCATGTGTCACATAAAATAGATTAAGGTTGTGATTTGGTAATTCGTCTCAAGAGGGAGAACTGGTGAATTTCTTCCACGCTGCACACCATGTTTCAAAGCCTTGAAAAAGCAAAAGCAAAACAAAAAAACAACCCTAAAGTAATGTGGTTAAATTTAATTCAAGGTCCAAGATCTAACACATGAAACATTTATAAAGCGAGTCCTGTGTACAAGCATCTAAGAAGGCAGAAGGCACATTTAGTGGGCAAAATGTGCCCACTGAACGCTGTGGCAGAGCGATTGTGCCAACATACCGTCGCAGTGTTTTGTGTTTTCTAAGAGTTTACTGGCAAGAAATTGTGAACCCGAATGAAATTGCATCTTTGTTATACAATTTTTACAGGGAAGCTGAAAGGTTCGATTTGAGCTCCAGCTCTATTTCTTAAAGGCATACTCTGCAGGATTTTCTTAATAAAAACAAAGTACAGACTCGTAAAACACTCCCTCTCAATCATCATTTACGACCCACCCGAAGTGTGTGGTGGTGTCTGTATCTGCAGAGACCCAGCCTCTCTGTGGGACATTTCTGGGCGTCATCATTTGGGTGGTGGCCTGAGTCCCCAGCCAATGACAGTGTTTGTGGGTAAAAATGTAGCAACCCCATTGCATCACTGTCTCTTTCACTCTCCTCTGCTGGTGTGGGTCTGTGTGGCTGTTTGACTGAGGTCAGAGCTGAGGTGCACATGCACGAACCGCCATGGAAGGAGGATCCGACTTGGTGTGTTTACGAATGGCAACCAACAAATCCTACATAGTGCACCTTTAATATTGGAACAATTACTTTTGAGGGCTGCTGTGTCCCAAAAATATATATTTAAATAATGACAACTAGCTGACCAATGGCCTCAACAAACGACTACTAGTCAATTTGAAAAATCTTTAGTCGGGGGAAATCTGAGAAATTGATTCGATGTAGGAAATATGAAGTTAAATGTGGGGTATTACACCAGGACTCTCACTCTCTACAAAAGAAATGAGAATTTATGTGACATTTTTTGTTACAAATACAGTTCTTGACACATCCTTCTATCAGTCTCATAAACAATCTGGCATTTTCCAAAAGATAGCACACACACCATTTCCCTTGATGCGTCTGCCTCCCCATCTGTACTCTGCATAGAGCTGCGACATTTGAATACAGGGGCGATTAACTTCAGTCCCACCTGTTCTATGCTGCTCGGCAAAAGTCTCCAAATACCAGTCATCCTTTATCTGTCTGTCCTTGCTGACAGATAACCCCATTCAACTGAACTCAATAGTATTATCCCCAGGGATTATGGCTATGCCTCACAGGGTTGTGCATGGCATTGGCTTTTGTTACACAGACAACCAAACAAATGAGGCCTGTCAATTTCATTATTCAGCGAGATTCCCACGGCTTTGGGAATGTATCGGGCAGCATGGACAGTGTAAATCAGGTGCAGAAAAACCTCAGCAGCATGCTGAAAATCTTGTTCCATGAGGAGTGCTCAGGGACCAGTTATCGCCATCAGACCGCCATCATCACACATACTGCTCCTTCTCAGTTTACAGTATACCGCAGCGAGCTGCATCCTTCACTGTAACCTTCATGTGTACCTTATGTTGTTAGCTGGACAAATTATACATATCATTGTGGAGTCAAACAGTTCAAATACAGCACTGAGATACAGGTATAGTTATGCACTTATTAAGTCTCAAGAGCTCTTTGTAAAGGTCTTAGGGTCTTCATGCATTTATCCCTGTACGTTCTTGTAACCATTCACAAGCCTGGGCAACTAGTGCTGTATTCTGCTTCTTCAAACAAGCAATTATTCAGATATTCCACAAAACAAATCAGTAACTTTGCCCCGAATAATGCAGAACAATCCAATTTCAATTATAAGTTTAGAGTGATTTCCTAAAAGCTGTGCACAGTGTTTCATTGGCTCTGATAAAAGCCTTACAGGAAATATCACAACACACACACACAAAAAGAAAAACTCCCATTATTACTAAAAACTAATCATGTTGGCACCATGGACACTGAACTTTAGCTATTTCATTCTTGAATCACAAAAAAACTTGTAGTAACTTGTAGTTCTTAAGACCAGTTACAATGGAATATCCCATTGTTAATTAATGGGCCCCATTCTTTTTTTTTTCACGCACTATAGATGAGTACTCCTTTGGGCCTTTTCCACCGGGGCTTTTGGTCAAACCGTACCTTGCCGAATTGTATTTCCATTATCACTTACAGTGCGCTGAGCCACGCCCGAGATGGGCCTGCTATGGAGTGGGGTCAAAGTGAGACCAATCCTCCTCCAAGCAGGCTGCGGTGACGTCTCACTGGCTGCAGCCAGCCCGTGACAATCCTCCTTTCTCCCCCTAGAACAAGCGAGTGTCATGATACTCAGCTTTTGTGTGTGCAGGAGAGCAGAGAGAAAGGCGTTTCTCTTTATGTTCAGCTCTAACCGCTTCTAACAAAATCTTTATGTTTTGAAATGTAGTTTCTCTCCTGTGTCGCATTTTGTAGTTGCAGTCTGTATCTTTACAGTCTTTACCATTTCATATTCGCTTTCAGTTATATCGGAGTTGTGTTAAGTTACTGCTGATGAACACCCCTCCCCCCCCAAATGTCTGTGCTGCTTGTCCAAAGCGTGTGAAGAATTTAAGGAAACAGAGACGTTCCCGGAGATGTTAATGAACGATTTATCCCTCACTTTACAGCTGCTCAACTCGAGCCTTCTCGAGCTCGTCTTCAGGTAAAACACACACCTTCAAGTGGGTAACCCTGTTGTAATGGAAATGCAAACCCCTGCCTTGCTGGGCTGACGGACTGAGTCAAACCGACTCGAGTCAGGCCAGCTCTGTGTATGGAAAAGGGCCACTTGTTTTTTGGAGATAGTACTTTTCCAGCTTGGT
Organism: Lutjanus campechanus; assembly: GCA_027495735.1. NCBI lineage: Eukaryota > Metazoa > Chordata > Actinopteri > Lutjaniformes > Lutjanidae > Lutjanus > Lutjanus campechanus. Next base: position 48,212 of record JAJHUR010082087.1, read on the forward strand.
TTTAAAATACCACCAACAACAATATTAGCAATATTGATACTAATACTAATACTTAAAGTAGAAATATAATTCTTTGCATTAGGGTTGGGCAATAAGATAACATTTTCCATGTGATCACTGTCAGTTAAGTGTTCTACTGTACTTATGTTCACTACCTACAATACATAAATAAAGTAAACTCACAAAATATGAAAGAAAATATTCTTAAACCTATTTTCCTTATCAAATGGAAAAATACAACCCTACAAACTTTTGAATTTAAGTTCCTCTTTTTTATTTTTTTTATTTTTTACCATATTAAGACAGAATTAATTGCCTTGCCAACTCATTCTAAAGCAAAGATTCAAACTTGACAGACAAACACAGAAAGGCTCACTAAAACTGTCTTGGTTACTCTGTCCACTGTTCCAACAATCACCAAGTCTGTTTTGTTCCAGATAAATTCTTTATTCACTGCGGTTGATGTGAAAATATTCTGGCTCTACTGGATTTTCACCCACTGCTCCGCTGAATGAGAATCTGTCCCTGAGCAACGGCTCACTCATTCTTCGAAGGCAGGCCATTAAATAAGCAAAATAAAATGATGAATATAACTCAAAAAGAACAACCGGCAATCAACTCAGCCAATCACTGGCAGCTGATATATTTGTCCAATCGCCCAACCCCACTGTGTGTACTGTATATGGAAAACGAAAAAGCAGGACATCTCAACTGCAGGTCAGAATTTGTTGTGTGGACCTAAAAGATCCATAGAATATTTTACCTCTCACAGCAACTTTCAGCACAGTTTTATTGTTCCATATTGTCTTCTGCCTCATAAAAGTCATTTTAGGTAGGAAAAAGGGTGAACACAGAATATGCAGAGTTCAGGTAGTCAGTACTTTCAGTAAGCGAGTCAAGAGATAATTCTTTATTCTCTTTTGTCCTGTGGCTATAGAACATTTTGAAAATGAGGCGCTTTTCTCTCCTTGCAGACCTTGAGAAATTTATCCTTGCTTTTATCTTATCAAATTGAGATTACTGTAACGCTCACCAGAGACCAG
>JAJHUR010082090.1:0-11510 GCA_027495735.1 Lutjanus campechanus
GTGTGTGTGTGTGTGTGTGTGTGTGTGTGTGTGTGTGTGTGTGTGTGTGTGTGTGTGTGTGTGTGTGTGTGTGAATAAACAACTGTGTGTATGTGTGTTCAGATTTGTGTAAATCTCTCTGCATTTATCCCAACATGTGTGCATTTTGCTGTTTTCATTCATCTATTTAAGTTTACGCACATGCTAAGATATGTTTCTGTGCACAGTGGTATGTACTGTGTGTGTGCGTGTGTGTGTGTGTGTGTGTGTGTGTGTGTCATCGTCTGGCTCTTGTAAGTGTGTCCATGCGTGTGGGAGAGAGAGCTATTTAAGCAGCATTACTCTGCTCGTGAGCTGCCAAGTACCTGTCGCCTCGACTTCGCCTTCCCTCTTTGTCTTCTCTCTCTCAATATGGCCAGCACCTGCAGAAACAGTGCAGACACACACGCACAGATACACACTTACAGTCACACAAACCTACAAAAAGATGCACACAGAAACGCGCTCTCAAGTGTCGTCTGCGCCGGATACGATGCGCCCACAGACTGTCTAATTCTTCTGCACACTGTCTGTCTCTCTGTGGTGTCTTTTTACACTTCACACCTTTTTTCTGTCTTTATGTGTTTATTTACTCACATGTATTAATGTTTCACTGTGCACTCAGACAGCTCTGAACTCCACTTATTTGTACCTCTGGACTCTGTGATGCCACAACTGGTTCATATCTGCTGAAGATCTAAATCTTTAAAGGAATAGTTTGGGTTATTTAAAGGTTCTTCTCCACAGTCAGTGTGTTACCTACAGGAGATGGAGGTCGAGTTCCAGTGTAGGAAGCTGAACAACGTACTGCTGTGGTCAGAGTTAACAGCCTTTTCTGAGTGAAAACCAACCAAACCAACCATACTTTGACAAAAACAGTGATTTTACCTCACAGGACACTGAAGTTGTTGGTCTGCCGCTGCCTTGAGCAGTTAGTTTATTTGTGTGTGATTGTGTGACTTTGGTGTCTTTAAAGGTTAGTTCAGAAGTCACACAATAACACAAACTAACAAACAGATTGAAGCAACTACTACCTAGTCTGGTAGAAGTTTAAGAACTTAAATTGGGATCAGATTAGTCTCAGGCTGAGACGAGGTGAAGGTTATTTACGCAGGAGCCGAATTTAAGAAGTATTAAAGTCTCAAATTGAGCTTATTTTATGTCGAGGAGACACAGACTCGAACTTTTCGTTTCCTCCGGGAGGACACAGCCATGAGTTTAGGAATCACTTCTGCAATAGGAACTATTTTAAATCTATCTTTTAAACTTTAATTTTCTGTCATGGCCCCTTTGATCAGTCACCAACAAGGCTTAAGTCTTCAGGCAAAGGTACAGTGAAAAACTTCTACACTGTAAAACCAAAAAAGTTGAGAAAACTCAAAACCTTTCGGCCCCGGACGGCAATAGAGTTTTGAGGTAAACTCAAATTCTTCAGTTTTGAGAAAGTTTTACCAACTACTGATCTTTTGTTGAGATAATTTACTTTTCATCTTTCATTTTTATTTTTAAAAGTTCAGGTTTATCTAAAGAAGAAAAGTAAAGATCATAGATCAGCAAAACTTTTTAAAGTTTATTTCAAAACGTAGAGTTGGGCTCAGTCTTCTCAACTATTTTTTTTACAGTGTAAATGTTTTATGACAGTGAGACAACGTGCACAGTTTACATCTTCAGCTTCATCTGATTGTTAACAAATAGTTTGTTTAAATCATCAGTTAAACTTCAGGATTTTTGTGTTTCTTTTTCTTCTTTGTCTTTTTCTGTCAAACATCCCATGAATGCAGCGCCGGTTGTCCAGCAGCCAACTTGGACACCCTCGCTGTTGGACCTTCTCACCGACACAACGCACAATTAAATACACAAACACAGACTACACACACCCACACAGAGGCAGATTTGGACCTCTCTCCCACTCTTAGCCTCTTCATAAACACTGTTAAACCACGTGGAAGCTGGCGCGCTGCAGTAAACTCAATCAAACCACATAAATGGCAAAATAAATATCACCACAGGGTGGCCTGCAAATGTTATGAGGAGCTGGTTTTCACTGACAACAGGAGAGGAAGGTGTGTGTGTGTGTCTGTGTGTTACATGTAAACTCACACATCAAGTCTGTCGATTTGAAGTTTAACAAATCTCATATTATATCATTAATAACATCTCTACAGTACTGATGATATTCAGTGTTAGTGAGTAATCAGAGTACTCAGTTACTTCTTTGCTGTAGAGAGTAATGGGTGAATGTGACATGCGGTTGTAAAAGCACTTTGAGTTGTCAATAGAGTAAAAAAGTGTTATATAATGCAAGTCCAAAATTTAACCATAATTAGACCACTGTGAGAACCACCTCCACCTCCACCTCCACCTGCCACCACAGGAGACTGATGGTGACTCTTTACATTGAGACAGAGGACAGGTTTGAGGATTGTTGAAGGTCTACACTGTAAAAATGAAAAAGTTGAGAGAACTACAAAACTTTTGCTGAGGTATTGAACTTTTTTAAATTTACAACTCTCATGCACGAGCACTCAAATACACACAGATGGATCATTTACATAGTTTTTGAAGTGTTTGAATTGTTTGACCCCCCCCCGGCTCCGTCACTCAAAGCCGCACCAGGCCGCTCCGCTCATTATCGCTCCACTCTCAACTCAGACTTCATCTCCCCCCACTCAAATCGCTTCCTCCAAAAAAGAAAAATCTGCATTGTGATTCAACTTAAGTTTAAACCTGTCGGCCAAAACGCACTAAATACTTCAATAGACGTGCATCAATTCAAGCTTCTGGTGCCCTGCAGGGTTCAGATTTAAAATGTCAACACCACAGAACCAGCTGTATTTTAGGAAATAGTTTATGTCTTTAATAAATTATTGTCATCTGAGGGCAAAAATCTTTCAAAAATATTTCACTCTAACTATGAAAGTCAGCTTTGTGGAATGTAAATTTAAAAGAATAGACACAACGTGCTGATTAGTTTCCACTCGTCATGCTAAGCTAAACATCTGCTGGTTTTACTCTCACATGTAGTGCACAGACATGAGAGTGACATAAATCTTCTTATCTAACTGTAAGTAAGTGTAATAATATTTTTATACTATTTTTATGATTATAAATGATCTGGGTAAAGACATTCAAGCAAGCCAAAATAAATCTATATGCTGATGACACAGTAATTTACACACATGCTCACTCCATAGCAGAGATGATGTAAGAGCTGCAAACTGCACTTTGGTCATTACAGATTACTCTGTTACTCTGTTAACTACTCTGTTACTACTGAGTTTAAGTTACTTTTAAATGCTCAGAACTTCATGAGCTTCTCAAAAGCTCACAGTTGCCTGATGATTTTAGGAAGTGATGGTAAATCCACTGAAAGGGTTCCCTCACACAGGTATTTTGGAAAACAGTACATTTACATTCATTTTGCTAATCTGGTTTGGAAGCTTAAAGTTAAGACGGGCTTTTATTTCAGAAATAAATCTTGTTTTACTCTGAGTGCAAAGAAAAAACTTGTAGAAGCTATTAGCTGCTACAAAAAGATCTTAAATTAGATACACTCATACAGTATCCATTGGTTAATTCAGGGCATCATAAAGTTGAGTTTATTTGATTTATGAAAGGACGGTGTGCAATGACACAAGAATGAAAACATGGTTGCACCACATTTAGCGAGACTCTAATTTCCATCCAAAGACTGTGGTGATGGAGACGTGTGTTTGTGCTGTTTGAATAGCTGTTGTTGTTTTATTGTGGATTTTTGTTTAATATGTTGTATTTCTTGTATTTTAATATGTTGTGATTGGCCGCTACATCGACCAGGTCTCTTATAAAAGAGGTTTTGAATTTCAGTGGGACATCCTGGTTAAATAAAGGTAAAATAAATAATAAATAAGTAATGTGGAACTATTCCTTTAAATAGATGAGTACAGAGAAAAGGTGACACGCAGCCGAGGTTTGAAGCTCAGACGACTGACGTACGTGACACGCACCATAACCTGCTGAGTCACCGGGAGACTCCTAATCATGGTCGTATTTAAAGGTGCATAATCACACCTATAATTTTCACTTGTGCTGTTATTTTCGGGCCTCTCCAGCCATCTGGAGTGTGGGCCGCGGTGTCACAGTCCTGCACGTTAACCGCAGTTTATTTCAGACTTTTTCCTTGTTTAAGCAGAAGCGCTGAAGTGTGCAGACAGATCAAAAGGCCGTGTCCAATATCCCGAGGTTTCTATATACAGGGTGGAATTAAACTGCTGCCCTGTGTGCACATGATTTTACACACGTATACCTACATTAAATACACGCACACATGACTGTACGACTGCACCACTGCTGACTCTGATTGCAGTTGTTCCATTTGCCTCAGAAACTGAAACTAAACTAAACTGAAAATCCTAATAAATACAAACATAAATGTTAAAGAGTCTTTTGAAAGTGAGGCCGACCCTCGACTTTCTATACTCATGAGGACACTAGATTTTTATCCTAAATCTCTCTCTGATTTCTCTACGTTGAATCACCAAACTCTCTAAACTTCACAAACAAGATGTAAATCTGCTCTTTTAAACATGATGAACATCACTGAACATGTGCAGGTGCCCACTGGTTTGCATAATCCACACACACTCCATAATTCTACCTGTCTCACTCTGTTCCTTCAGAATCTGCTCGTCAGAGTCTCCTAAAGCCCCAACATGCCAAATTGATTTAAAAAACGTTATTTCCACCATGTTTTCAGTCTGAATCTTCACTGTAGATCTTTAGCTTGGAGCCACGTTCATGAGCACACTGTCTGAACTGGGTTTTTACATCTGAAAACTGGTCACCATTCACTTCCATTGTTTGGGAGATTCTGCAACACTGTTTTCTTTGTGAAACTCCAGCAGAGTTCTGTGGACTTTTGACTAAATTTCAGTGTTTACACAGGTGCTGGAAATCCTTGAAAACACTTGAATTTTAATGTTTTCAAGGTTTGAAAAGTGCTTGAATTTTGGATAAAGTACTTGAAACCATAAATGATTAAAGTATTTCCTGAGCTAGATTGCATAGAAATTTAATGATTAATCCATTAATTACCAATAAACATTTAATGGATGGAACATGTATTAATTGATAATTAATCAATAGTCTAGAAATGGCAGCAATTGCGCCTCATTTGACATTGTTTCGTTTGGTGGAGCCATTCATTGGATAAAGAAGCTTAAAATTAAACTTAAAATGAGAAAAAAATGTGTTGTATCTTATTGATTATTAATGATTGATCAATTGATTAATTGTTAGCATTTTCAACTGTGTGTTAAGGTCAAGGTGACACATTTTGGAACATGAAAACGACTTTGTCGTGTTTTCTTTTAATTTACCACCCGTCTGTAGAATTCTGTCACAAATCAAAGTTTTGGTTGATAAAAGGACAAAAACATCTGATTTAATGTGATGAAGAGATTTATGTATCACAGCTGCAAGTTACTGGAAAAGTGCTTGAATTTGACTTTGGAAGATGTACGAACCCTGAACTTGTGATTTTGGTCGACATGTGCAAATCTGATTTTGAGGACCTCAGAACAGACAAAGTCTTGAGGACCCCCTGTGATTTCTGGCGCCCCTCTAAGCAGGGCCCGGACCCCAGGTTGGGAACCAATGACTTAAATGACAGGTCCACTTCTGAATTCAGAATGTAAGAGAAAACTAAAAAATGCAAGAAAAATTCAGTGAATACTCTTAAATTACTTTTTTTTTCTTTCTTAAATTTGGATGTAACACTTCAGACTGAATCTGTTCATATGATTTGTTTTTTTCATTAAAGCACATTTAGTTCTCAGAAGAAGAGAAATTAGATTCGACATAAACGCTCCAGAGACACAGAGAGAAACCTCCTGATGGCACTTTTTTATTTCCAGTCTCCTTTTTTCCTCCATGTTGCGTAACATAAAGCGCTGATTAAGAAACGAAACACAGTGTTCTGGTTACATCTGCCCACATGCACTCTTCGTTAGCTGACCTTTAACCTCATTAAAGGATTCCATCTCTGGTTTGTGTAACAGAACCGCAGCTCTTTTGTCTCTGTCAGCTGAAATGTGACCGTTTCCTGATAATATAATTTCATAATAATGTTTTCCAGCTTTTTTATTTTCAGCCATATTGTGTGCATCGTCTTTACTCTCTGCTCCGTTTTTTATAACCCTAAAGCTCCCCAGAAACACCCAGTGAAAAGTTGTATAACACCAAAAGCCCTCCGGTAACAACATGAAAAGATCTGTCTGCAATCATACAACAGAGAACATATGAAATTATTTAAATCTATCATGTGAAGTCTCTCAATGTTATTAATTAACTACTGTATGTGGGATGACAGCAGCAACACTGAGAGAAGTGAAGTGAAGATAAAGGACGTCCATGCAGGGAAAAAGAGGAAAAACAAAAAACTGATATAATAAACTTTTGACAATTAAGACGATTGATCATGTTACTCCAATTAATAAATAAGAAACAGAGATATAGTTGCTATATTAAGCATCCAGCTTTACTTTGAAACTACCATCAAGAGAAGGTAGAGTTATCAGGAGACAGCTAATCAATTTCAGGTGTGTCAGTAGATTACTTAAATTGCATCAGTCAGGCTGGACATGTTACAGGTGTTTATAAGCTCCTCCTGGCTTCAGGCTCCGTTCCACTCACTCAGTCCAGATCCAGCAACAGGGTTGCAAAGCGTTTATTTAGATTTCAGGGTTATTTTTTTGACAATGCATGTGAAAAATTCAAGGTTGGTGCCCAGTAAGAAGGCACTAAATACATATTTTTATCCATATTTTGTAACCAAGGCTCCAGAGCCAGAGAGCAGCTCACTCTGCTCCAGTTTAATCCCACAGATTCTCTCTCCACTTCACCCAGAAGCTGGAAAAAGAGCACTGCAGTGTTTATTCTTGGGCAAACTGTACATTTACTGCCACCAGACAACTTCACTGCTAAACCTTGTTCTCTCTGTTTTGATCGCCAAAACCTGCCTGCTCTTTTTCTTTTCTGTCTTTTGCCCAGCCAAACCCACAGCACACAGACACACTCACACTGCTGTACTTATGCCACAACCATATGCATCATGCACAGTAAAGTTGTGTCTGGGCAGCTAAACGACAAAGTGAAACTACAAAGCTCCTTAAAGCCGAGTAAAAAGAGGAACTTTATAAGTTCAGCCCTACTTTCAGGAATCCATGAAGGAAAATCTGACATTTTAACAGCGTCAGCAGTGAAATGAAGAGTCACTGAAATAAGGATGAAATGTCTCGATCTGAAAATGGCTTCAAAGAAGAAAAGAAAACCTCCTGTTGCGACAGGAGCAGGGGGTCAAGGGGAAGTTTCCATCATAAACAGAAGACAGCAACTTCATAAACCTGCATGTGAAGATATCACACCTGACAGCAGGTAATTATACATCATTAAATTAATGATGAGAGGCTTTATGTGTCAATTTACAATTATATTATAATGTTAGTCTTCAAACTAATGAAATATACAGTGATTAGTGAAAAACTGTCTGCACGTGACTCTACGACAGGTCTGGACCTCATAAATTGTGTTTGTGTCTGAGAGAAAATTCAGAATACGAGAAAACTGGTGAATGTCACAAGTTCTTTTAAAACACTCGTACACACCACTTAAAGACAAATCTGTCCTTGTGAGTTCTTGGTTCTTGCATGAGGCTCGTTCCATGTGGGATTACATAAATAAACAACTGTTATTTTTAGACATTTTAATGTCAAATTGTTACATATTATTGCAGTCATTCCCAAACACTGGGTCGTGACCCACAGGTGGGTCACAAGAGATTTTATTTGAGTCGCTGAATAAATAAAAAGACGATGGAAGAAAATTAGTCGTATCTGAATCATATTCTTATAATTCTGTCGTCTAAAATGTTCTGTATTGTTTTCCTGATGAGAGGAAATAAATAAGATGTCCTGTTAATTCAGCTTAAATACATTTATTTCTCATTTATAAAAGTATTTAACATGTACATGCATCAAGATTAGAGCTCATCGTCGATCAATCTGCCCATTATATTCAAGATTTATTGATCAGTTGCTGGTGAAAAACGGTGAAAATATTGATCTGGCAATAATTTTTCCACTAATCAATTAGTTGTTTGGTCCATAAAATGTCAGAAAATAATGAAAATTGATTAATTAATCCCGTCACAATCTTGTCAAGTGAAAAGTGCATGGTGGAGCACACGGACGTATGTTGTTTGGACCTATTTTTCAACTAGTGATCAATCTGGTAATAACTTTGTCACTCATCAATTAGTTGTTTGGTCCATAAAAATGTGACATCCTCAAATATTCTTTTTTTTTTGTCCACAACTCAAAGATATTCAGTTTACAGTTTATTCAGTCAGAGAAGAGTAAAGAAAGCAGAATTAAGACGCTGAAATCAGAGAATTTTGACTGTTTTTTCTTTAAAAATTACTCAAACTGATTAATTGATTCTCAAAAAAGTTGCCGTTTAATTTAATAATTGATTTATTGTTGCAGCTTGAGTCAAGATAACATAAGGTAATGTAGTGTTTTATGCACAAATTAAGTCTTACCCAGATTTATTTTTAAGGTCTGTTTGGGATTCGGGTCCTGATGGTTTGTCAATCTTCGAAAGTGGGTCCCCAGGAAAAACCATACGTATGTTCCTCTCCGGTTTGTACAATATCATCGTAATGTTTTAAAATGAATGACTGGCAGCAGATATTTCATTCATACCATTTTTAATGGTGCTAAATTCTCTTTTCAGCTCTCTAATATGTCAGTGGGGACCGGCCTTAGTGTCAGCACAGGGAACTATATTAAACCTGAGACCACTGTGGCACCAACACCATAACTTCCTGTGCTTCAGCGAGGAGAGAAAGAAACAGAACCACTTCCTGTGGGAGCGTTTTGCAGCCGTATCGACTGTCAAATGAACCCCAGCGCCGCTCATATTGGGACTTAAACAGAATACAGGTATGTTTTGTTAAATTTTATTGCATGTGGCCCTCGCGTGAAACTTAAGCCCAGTGGGTAAATACAGAGCCATGCCATTTTCAACAATGCCCTCCCGTTACCACGTCCATGTACACAATTATGTCACTTCCTGCGTAAAATGTGGCTGCGTGCCCCCGAGCCTCACAGTTCAGCTCAGTCAACGAAATATTGATGAACGTCCTCTCGACTTCACCGCTCGGTACAGTGGCTGCAGAGAATTTTTTTTTTCTGACGCTACAATGAGCTTTAAAAAACCCAGAATGTCAGGAAGGAGCCAAAAGGCTAAAAGTTCAACACACGCAGGCTGTAAAGGAAACAAGTGGAGGTCTGCGGAGGCCACATCGACGTCCAAACAGACCCCATCTGTAACTGCGACTCTGAATCCACCGCAGAACCAATCGAGCTACAATAACTCAGGTTTGAGTGAATGATGTTTAAACTGAATGAACTCTGGCTTCAGGAAACACCAGGAAAGACGGTGGGTTGTGGGAAAAGTTTTTTTAAAACCCAAGAAAAAAAAAAAAAACTCTTTTCCTGATAGTTATGAATGACTTTGTGTGAGTGTAAATCCACCGACGTGTCTCCAGTGAACCAACACACACTCGACTGTTATTTACTGCGAGATCATCTGATTTATGGCCTCCGATGTTTTGAAAAACACGGAGAGGAAAGGAGAGAAATTACGTGAGTAAACACCAACTACTCAGACACACAGGCACAGGTATAATGAAGAGCTAACACACACACACACACACACACAGAGTGTTTTTAGCAAAGAAACCAACACACACACTTTTACTTCTGAAGTTTCTCGTCTCACAAGAATGGGCCGAGTCTGAGAAGCACCGGAGAGGCTGATCACCGAGTGTGTCCAACCTTTTTCTTTACACTTTTACATCTGAAAGGGATCATTTAAAGCTGCAGTACAGGTACAGGAGGTGTTCATATCCTCCAATGAAGTTCAAACATCTTTTCCCAACCCTGTTAAAGATTTGGGAAAATACTTGGTCAAACATCTGTGAAACAAAACATTTTCTGTTTACAAGTAACAATATCAAGGAAATTAACTTTAAGTTCATCCATAAATCTATAAAAATGCATAAAGTTTCTAAAGACAACACACCCGACTGTCCAAGCTGCAGAACAGAAAGAACATTCAGTCATCTGTTGAAAAGTTTTGGAATTCAGTTCATTTGTTCATTAAATCAGTTTTTATAATAGAGTTTAATTTAAATCCTTGTTTTTATTTATTAAATGATCTGCCAGATTCGCAATTAGATCCAAAAAAATTAGAATATTAAATGTGTACTACTCTATATGTGTCCTGACATGCTGTTTGCACACGTCACACCACACACACACAGTTCAGACAGTGTGCACGTGGCTCCAAGCTGAAGATCTACAGTGAAGATTCAGGCTAAAAACATGATGTAAATGACGTCTTTCAAGTCAAGTTGGCATGCTGGGACTGTAGGAGACTTTGATTACACCAGACGAGCAGTTTGAAGACATTTTGTTTTTATTCTGTTGTTTCTTTATGTTTGAAATCTGGTCAACATTCACTTCCATTGTTTGGGAGATTCTGCAACACTGTTTTCCGGTGAAACTCCAGCAGTGTTCTGTGGACTAAAAAACTAAACAAGACCTTCAGTCAGCATGAGGGTGAGCAGATAATGACTGAACTTTAACTGCAAGCTGTTCTGGGTGACGTGCAGAAAAAAGACCCCAAATGTGTCTGCATAATTTCATCATTTTTCACTGTTAAACAGAAACCCAAAAATATTAAATGGCTATAATTTCATGGTCTTGCACACGCAGAACGTTTGGGTCTGGTGGAGAACCTGCGATGACCCTGCACCTCCAACAGTGAAGTGAAATGTGTTGTTCTGAAGGGGAGACCCGGGCACAGTGGCCCTCAGCCCACCCATCGGAGGGTAGCTGCTAAAGTGCAGGCTAAGTGTGTTTTTATCTGTTCATCTGAACCTTGGCTGCTGCTGCGGTTCCTCAGAGCTTTGCCCCAACAAAGCCGCCTTTATCCCCTCCTGTCGTTACCCCCACTTCTCCAACATAGTGTTGTATTGTTGACTTCAGACCTCCGACGTCACGCTCGGCTTTACAGAAAAGTAATTTAAACAATAAATATGTGGGGTGAACACAATGCTGCACCTGCTCTCACTTACAACCTGGATTAGTGATATTTAAAGATACTGACGCGTGAATGTTTAGATTGTTTTTTTTTCTTAAAGTTGTTCCGTGTCAGTTCTTGTGTTTTTCGGTGTTTTTCGGTGCCCACACCCCAACAAAGTTCACTTTGTTCCTCACCGTCAGCAGCCTTTTCTTCCCTGTGCTTTATAACATTGTTTACTAAAATGCCACAATTAAAAAACACTGCAGGAATAACACACAGGTCCACAAATGTAAGTGGGATGAAAACGGTGGCGTGATCTTTTCCTAAACTGAACCAAACTGCTTCCATTTAACAATCACGTG